>CM039503.1:4799705-4856173 GCA_022432975.1 Begonia masoniana | reverse complement strand
AAACAAAAATATGTTACGTAAAAAAAAGAAATAGAACGATTGGACATCTAGAAACTTAGTATAATCTAATATGACATTAGTTATGAAAATAGGAAAAAGGAAAAAAAAAAATACAAGCAATGAAAGGAGAGAAGAGGGAACCTGTGCACCGAGGCGGAGGTAGAAGAGGAAATGTGTTGGAGGCCGAAAAGACAAAAATAGTGAAAAGCGGAGATTAAGATGTAGATGCAAACAAAAAAACATATATGTGAAAACGGAAGAGAAGTAAAAAAATCAAACATTCTATCTGCAAAATTAAATAGAGAAATCTAAGAGAGAAACGAGTGGCAGAAAGAAGTCAATTATAAAAGAAATTAGGATATTCCTTACAGAACAAAAAGTAAGAAAATAAATTAAAATATTTAAATAATATGGTTAAAATCAATTTAAACTCTAAATAGAGGTTCATTTGAATTAACCCTTAAATTAAAAAATTTTAACAAATAAATCTTGAATATCTAAAATATAACAAATAAACAGTGTTGGCAGGGGCCCCAGAAAACCCCCAGCAATTGGAGGAGTGGGTGTGGTGAGAGGTGGCCGGAGGGGAGGCAAGGAGGCAAGACCATCATGGAGGAATTAAGTAAGAAAGAAGGGGCTGGGGGATGATAAAGGTAGTGATAAATTGCGGGGAGAAAGGGAGAAGAAAAAGAAGAGCAAGTCCGCACTTATCACCTTGAGCATCCTCCAGCAACAAGCATTAAGCAATCTCTTTGAACATACACATCCTCACCTGAACCTTCTTCACCTACACCATAAGGTTTAACTATAAGCCTAATGCTTAGTAAGGAATGCATGCTGACAGATATACATGAGTACACAATTTAAAGGGACATAATTCATAAACCATTCTTCATTCATGTTCATCTTTATCATTTACATAACATGTATTAAGGTAGGGAACGAGGGAGGAAGACAGGGGTACATAGTCATTTGCCTATCGCGGCAGTCATACATAATCATTTGTCTATCGCGGCAATCATGATACATCACTCGGCCTCCCCAGTGGGAGAATTCGCGAGCCATACATATCATTACTCGGCCTCCACCAGTGGGAGATTTCGCGAGTCATACATATCATTAACTCGGCCTCCACCAGTGGGAGAATTCGCGAGCCATACATATCATTACTCGGCCTCCACCAATGGGAGATTTCACGAGTCATACATATCATTACTCGGCCTTCAAGGGTAATGACATGGTTGACACCGCAGGCTGCATTGTCTTTGACATTCTGCTTAATGCATCGGCTACAGCATTAGCCATACCTGGGTGATACTTAATTTCAAAGTCATAATCCTTAACGAACTCCAACCAACGTCTTTGTCTCATGTTTAAATCCTTTTGATTAAAAAGTTATTTCTGTAGCGACCCTAACACTGTACCCATATTTTTCCGTATTATTTTTTTTTATACTTAAGACTTTAAACTGAACAATCGACTCGAAATAAACCTTTTCAAATCGGAATCATTGAAGTTTATGATTTTAAATCATTTGAAAAAACTTGAAAACAATTTAAATAAATCTTAAAACAATTAATTAAAACAATTAAAAAAACTTTAATTCATCGGCGGAGGGCAAAAAGGGACTTTGTCCCGAAAATATGAGCGCCGATCGATCTCCCATTTCAAGCGATCGATCGCCAATCAGTAAAGGGAGAGGCGATCATGATCGCCCCTCGCTATGGTGAACGATCGCCTCGCGATCGTTCACCAGGCGATCGATCACCCCCCTTGGGGCGATCGATCACCACACGCTCTGGAAAAATTCCAGAGCGTGGCGATCCCCCTTGGTGACTGATCGCCTCACTTGGCGATTGGTCGCCAAGTTCTCTGCCTCCCCCCCCCCCCCCCCCTGCCTTTTTCTTTTTCTTTTTCTTTTTCTTTTTCTTCTTCTTTCATTCATTTCCCTGTATAAACACAACTTTAACACTTTTACTTCATCCTCAATTACTACTAAACATACATGCATCTTCACAATACCAATTGACATAAACCACCCGGTACTCGTACCTATAACCTCGTTCAAAACTGACTCGAAACGCATTTAAACGAAATACATTTTCATGAAAACGAACTGCGTGGATATGTTTAAAAACTAAACAAAACACTACGAAATTCAATAATCCAGCAGTTCATCATACGACAGTTTTAACAAAACATTTCATAAACATCAATCCATTATCCAGATCCAAACAACCTAAAATGTATCTAGCTATACTATTAACCTATCTAATCCACCGTTAACCCAAAATATCCCCAAAAACCCTGAAAACAGATACATATACCACCCACGGGTCAGGTTAAGAATCGACTGCGCCAACACACCCCCGCGGGCCACCTCTGTCAACTGCATCACTCCTCGGGTGGACTGATCTCGTCCTCACCTAAGTAAAGATCACCTACACCATACAGACAATCTATGAGCTAAAGCTCAGCAAATTTCGTAAATGCAAATGCATACGGTGCATATGAGTTCGTAAGTCATGCAACATTTTCTTATCTTTACATAGGTTCTCATCGAGATCTCAACCCCATAAATGGAGAGGGCACATCCTGCGGTTGGACAACCCTTTCCACCTAGAGGAGGGGGGTACATGCTTGCAACACGCACAGCCATGCTTGAGCCCCACCTCGCATGACCATAAACATACATCGATTCATATTAGATGTGGTATTGTGACAGACCCATAATCGATCAACACAATAGATCAATAGCCCCCTTTCAGGCCACATCGCCATTTTCTTTAAAACATAGTGCGGAAATTCATTTTCATGTTCTTTCAAAATACGTGATGCGTGAACAATTTATAGCATATTTAAACATGCAACATATGTACCATCAAGACAATAAAAGCAATTAAAGGCATAACCTATAAAACAACTAAGCCTAACTACCCAACCAAAGCAATTTAAATAAACACATCACCAAAACTCCTCGAGAGGCCATCGACGTACGGTGTAGGCCAATTGACCAGAGTAAGTCACGAGAACTTACCTCGTGTCCGATGCAATTCAAGCTCCGCCCACGAGCGTTGTTCACCTAAGGAAATTTCACAATTTTGTCGTTAAAACGAGTTTAAAATATTAAACGTCTAAATTTAACAAAACCTTAACTAAGAAAATTCCTTAAAGCCCTAATTTGATTCATTGAAGCATTTTATCGAGCATCCACGCTCGATACCTCAAAATTTCCATTAACGAGTTTTTTCGAAAACCCCTAAAATTCTCAAACTTTAACATTTCTCATAAATCGACTTAACTTCGTCCAATAACGTTCAATACGTCCATTATATTCACAACTAAGATAAACCTATTGATTTCTAGCCCTAAACCACGTTTTTACGAAACCCTAAACAAACCCTAATCGTTTAAACTTCATAAAAATCGAAATAAACTTTCCTAAAACCTTAGAATCGTACCTAGGGTCGAGTTTAGAGAAGAAAACATGAAGAACAGAGGACAAATGGAGGAAGAACGGACGTCAGAGAAGGAAGTTGCCGTTTGGGAATCGCCGGAGAAAAAAATCGCAGAGGAGAAAAGGCGTGGAGTGCTAGAGAAGAAGAAGAATGTGTTTTTAATTAAAATTTTGACTTTGCAAATTACCATTTTGTCCTTCCTTTGATTTTCTATTTGTTTCGTCCTTTGTTTCGTTAATTAATCGACGATTCGGTTTCTCCAAATCTCCTTATTTCGCCAATAAATCCAACTTATTACTAGGGTTCTATTAAAACTGTCCGTTCGCAAACGGATCTCGTTTACTATTTTCACCAAAGTATCTTTTATATTACGAGAAATGTAATTATCGTAAAATTAGCGTTAAACTCCTAAAATTCCCAAATTTTTCTTAAAATCCTTATTAATCATTAGGATCATAATAGCGTTTTCTTTTCACAAAATGGACTTGATTTGACATATTAACAAAAATGCCCTTTACATTTAAAATATTAATATTCCGTACAGCCGGTATTACAATTTCAGGCTCTTATGGTCAGAAGAAACCTCACACTGCTGTGTATACAAATAATGTCTCCAAATCTTTAATGCAAAGACAACCGCGGCTAATTCCAAATCGTGAGTGGGGTAGTTCATCTCATAATTCTTCAACTGCCTAGAGGCATATGCCACAACCTTGCCTTCTTGCATTAGAACACATCCCAGACCAACTTTGGATGCGTCACAATAAACACTAAATCTTCCTTCCTCAGTTGGGAGTGCCAAAAAAGGAGCTGTCGTCAACTTCAGTTTTAGTGTCTAGAAGCTATCTTCACAAGCTCCATTCCAAGAGTATTTGGTGTCCTTCTTTGTTAAACTAGTTAGAGGCTTGGCAATTATAGAAAATCCCTTGATGAACTTTCTGTAATAGCCTGCCAATCCAAGGAAACTACGGACTTCACTGGCGTTCTTCGGCTGTGGCCAGTCTTTTACTGCCTGAATTTTGGTTGGATCTACAGATATGGGTGTAGCTGTATTTTCTTTGATAGACACGGGAGCTACGCACTCTTTTATCTCAACTGCTTGCATGACTAGATTGGGGTTAGAGTCCGAGTTAGCAGAGTTCGAGTATAGAGGAATGCTACCCACAGGAGAGCATATGCGTTCAGATCGTATTCTCCAGGGCAATGTCGTCTCAGTAGGGGATACTATCCTTTATACTTGTTTGATAGTTATGAGCATAGAGCGGTACGATCATATCTTAGGGATGGAATGACTTTCACAGCACTTCGCCACCATCGATTGTCGATCCGGGATAGTGACTTTTCGGCCCCCAGGTAAAGCCAAGTTTGCTTGTCAGGCAATGAATAGGTTGAGTGGGTCGTCTACTTCCTATTCCATGACGGTCAACGAACAGTTTAAAGGTGAATGCTCGATTTATCTGGCCACAGTAGTTGACACTCAGTTGCTCAGTGAAGTAAAGCCGAGTGACCTTCCTATAGTCAGAGAATTCTCTGACATCTTCATTGATGATCTTCCCGGATTACCGCCGGATAGGGAGATCGAATTTACCATTGATGTGTATCCGAGCTCAGCGCCAGTGTCTAAGAATCCATACAGATTGGCGCCTGCCAAATTGAGAGAGTTGAAAATCCAGCTTGAGGAGTTGCTGGAAAAGGGTTTCATCCGACCCAGTTTTTCTCCCTGGGGTGCGCCCATTCTGTTCGTTAAGAAGAAAGACGGGACCCTAAGGATCTGCGTGGATTACAGAGAGCTGAATAAGCTTACAGTGAAGAATAAGTATCCACTAGCCCGGATAGATGACTTATTGGATCAACTGCAGGGTGCCCGAGTGTTTTCCAGGATTGACCTACACTCGGGTTATTACCAGTTGAAGGTCTGGAGAGAAGATATTAAGAAAACGGCGTTCCGAATGAGGTATGCGCATTATGAGTTCCTTGTTGTGTCTTTTGGACTTACCAATGCCCCTGCAGCATTTATGGACTTAATGAACCGTGTTTTCAAGGAGTATTTGGACAAGTTCGTCGTTGTTTTCATTGACGACATTTTGATTGATTCTAAAACGAAGGAAGAGCACGAGGAGCATCTGAGGATTGTTTTGGGAATTCTGAGTCAACACCGTCTTTACCCAAAGATTTCTAAGTGCGAGTTGTGGTTGGACAAAGTCGGTTTTCTTGGCCATATCATATCACAGGAAAGAGTTTCTATTGATCCGAGTAAAATTCAGGTGGTCAGCAATTGGCCACAACCTAAAAATGTGCGTGAGGTGCGTGGATTTCTTGGGTTGGCTGGCTATTATCGGAAGTTCATAGAGGGATTTTCGAAGATTGCAGTTCCTCTCTCATGCTTGACTCGGAAGAATGAGAAGTTTATATGGTCGGCTGCTTGTGACGGGAGTTTTTTGAAATTGAAGCAAAAGTTGACCACAGCTCCAGTTTTAACGCTGCCTGTTGAACGTAATAAATTCAATATTTACTGTGATGCGTTTGGAGTTGAACTTGGTTATGTATTGATGCAGGAGGGTAGAGTTATTGCTTATACTTCTCGGCAGTTGAAGCCGTATGAGCAGAAGTATCCTACACATGACCTGGAGTTAGCAACTATGGTTTTCGCACTAAAGATTTGGAGACATTATTTATATGGGCAGCAGTGTGAGATATATTCAGAACACAAGAGCTTGAAGTATTTGTTTACGCAGAAGGAGCTTAATATGCGGCAGAGAAGGTGGCTAGAATTCATCAAAGACTATGAGTTTGAGATTAAGTACCACCCGGGAAAGGCGAACAAGGTCGCTGATGCTTTGAGTCGAATGCCTTAAGCGAGTCAGCCTTCACTTGCAGCAATGTCGATTACGTTGATGTCTGAGATTGAGAAGTTTGATGTAGAGATTGTGGCAGAGTTGTCCAGTATGCTCACCAACATTTCTCTCAGGCCGACTATTCTGGATAAGATACGTGAAGCTCAGCAGAAAGATATGGAGTGTGAGGAGCTTCGATTGAGCATGACAGCTAGAGACGTGTCTGATTTTAACTTGTCAGATGATGGTATTCTGAAGTTCAGGCATAGATGGTACGTGCCTAACGACGAAGAATTGAAGAAGGAGAATTTGGCCGAAGCACATTTTTCAGCTTATTCCGTACACCTGGGAAGTACCAAGATGTATCTGGACTTAAAGCAACACTTCTGGCGGCCGAACATGAAGAGAGAGGCCACCAAGTACGTGGAAACCTGTTTAGTTTGTCAACAGGTAAAGGCAGAACACCAGAGGCAGGCAAGAACATTACAACCATTGCCGATTTCGGAGTGGAAATGGGAGCAGATCTACATGGATTTTATTGTGGGACTCCCGAGGACGACAAAAGGGCATGACGGCATCTGGGTGATCGTGGACCGATTGACAAAGTCGGCTCACTTCTTATCTATGAAGATGACATCTTCTATGGATCAGCTCGCCGAGCTTTATGTGCAGGAGATTGTTAGACTGCATGGAGTACCAGTTTCGATTGTCTCAGACCGAGATCCGAGATTTACATCGAAGTTCTGGAATAGTCTGCACAAAGCTATGGGAACTCAGCTAAATTTCAGCGCGGCATTTCATCCTCAGACTGATGGTCAGACAGAGAAAACGAATCAGATTCTGGAGGATATGCTCCGGGCTTGTGTGTTGGAATTTCAGGGATCGTGGAGCAGGTATTTGCCACTGATTGAGTTCTCTTACAACAATAGCTTCCAGGCTACCATCGGTATGGCTCCGTACGAGGCATTGTATGGTCAAAATTGTAGATCTTTGTTATATTGGGACGAGGTTGGCGAAGCTAGTATTGTTGGCCCCGAGATTCTACAGCAAACGGCATAGCAGATTACCATTATCAGACAGCGTATATAGATAGCTCAAAGTCGACAGAAGAGCTATGCTGACACGAGACGGAGGGAACTGGAATTCGAAGAAGGTGATGAGGTTTATTTGAAGATTTCTCCGTTCAAGGGAGTTATGCGATTCGCAAGAAAGGGCAAGCTAAGCCCTCGTTATGTGGGGCCCTTCCATATTTTGGAGAAGATCGTGAAGATGGCGTATCGACTGCAGCTTCCAGCTTCAATGGAAGGTATTCACAATGTATTTCACGTGTCTATGCTTCGAAGGTGTTTGCGCAATCCATCGCACGTCGTAGAGGCAAGAGAGATCGAGGTACAACCTACCTTGACTTATGTGGAGAAGCCAGTACGTATTTTGAAGTCTTCCATCAAGGTGTTACGAAACAAAGAAATTCCGCTAGTTAAAGTCTTATGGCGGAACCATGACGTGGAAGAGGCTACGTGGGAACGACAACAGCATATGATGTCCAAATATTCTGAGTTATTTGTGTAATCAAATTTTGAGGACAAAATTTTAAATAAGGTGGGTGGAATGTAACACCAAGTTTTATCGGGATTTTAATATTCCAAAGTATTATGAAAGTTTTATTGGAACCTAAATAATAAATTGGAATTTATGGTGAAATAAGAAAATTTGGAGAAAACGAATAGTTAGTCAAATAACGAGATAAGTTGCAGAAACCAAACTAAGTTCAACCAAACAAAAAATTGGATGGAGGGGTAAATTAGGAAGTAAAAAGGGGGTAGTTGGGAGCACCAAGTGAGAGTGTGACAAGTGTCAACACTTGTGGGAGAAGCTTGGCAAAGGCAACACCTTCCTTTTCCCTCCCTTACGAGAAACCACATTCACTTTCACTCTTTCTCTCCTTTCACTTTCACAGCCACGAAAATTCTCTCCACCCCTACGCTTCTTCACAATTCAACGGCTCCTCCAACCGATCAATTTCCTTCACGATTCATTACTAAATCGCGACTTTAGGTAAGGTTTTAATGTTCTGGATTGTTAGCTTTTGATTTTAGAGTTGTTATTCAAATAGGGTTTCGTTAGAAATTGCCAATGGAAGTTAGAAATTGTTAGCTATTGGAATGTTGAATGATAACAATGCATTTATGATTATGGAGGATAGTTAAGTGAAATTAACGGAGTCCGATTGGGATAGACTCGGTTCTAATGCCGTGTGTTATAAATTGTCTCACGGATAGTGCTTGGTGTTCTGAGGACTTGTGGTAAGTTCTCGTGACTTACTATGGCCGATTGACCTACACCGTACGTTGAGGTCGCGTCGAGGATCTTTGGTGATTTGTTTGTTTAAATGCTTTGGCCGGGTAGTTAAGATTAGTTCTTTTATAGGATATGCTTTTATTGTCTCAATGGTACGTATGATGTATGTTTACTTTAAGCACGTAATTGTCCATGCATCATGGTTTTCAATTAAGCATAGAAAATGAATTTGCGCACTATGTTTCCATGAAAAGAGATGTGGCCCGAAAGGGGGCTATTGATCTATTGTGTAGGCCAAAAGGGGTCTGTCACAATACCACATCACCCAAAACGAAATGAACCTACGTAATCATTCATCTGGTCATGCAAGGTGGGGCTCAGGCACGGCTGTATAAGAATGTAAGCGTGTACACCCCATTAGGTAGAGAGGGTTGTCCAATCGCGGGACGTGTTCTTTCCATCTAATAGACTGAGACCTCGGTGATATTCTGTCTGCGACGTAATGATAAGAAAATGTTGCATGATTTCTGAACTTCATATGCACAGCATGCATCTGTATTTACGAAACTTTCTGAGCCTTTAGCTCATAGTTGTTTGTATGGTGTAGGTGATCTTTATACAAGTGAGGACGAGATCCCTCCACCAGAGGAATGACCAGTTGAAGAAAGATGGCTCGTGGGAGTGTGCTGAGCAGTCGGTGCACATTTTGACCCATGCGGATGTAAGTAAGAGTTTTGGGAGTATTCGGGTGTTTTGGGCTATTGGTGGATTAGATAGGACAATTGTATAGTTAGAAACATTTTAGGATGCTTGATTTCTGGATAGCTAATATTTGATGTTTGGATATGTATTATGGATAGTTCGTGAACATATATGTATATAATGTTCATTTGATGTCTCTGGAAATGGAGAATGTTATTTTTAATGCTTTTAGAAGTTTTGAGTGAATGATGTGTAAGTACAGAGGGGAAAATTGTATGGGTTTCGGTTAAGTGTTGAGCGGTGGATGTGATCAGCGGTGGATGTTGCTTGGTCAAAGTCAATCGATAGAGGTGTTAGGTTACTGTTGAGCGGTGGATGTGAGCGATAGATGTCTGTATAAGTGTTTGGTCAAAGTTAACCGGCCGATGTGTTCGGTTACTATTGACCGGTGGATGTTGAGTGTTATGGATTGGTGGATGTTGGGTGAATAAGTCATCCGGCTGACGTCACCGATGGATGTTGAGTGTTACTGTTCACCGGTGGATGTGTTTGTGAGTCATCAGTGGATGTGTTTTGTGAGTGACTGGTGGATGTGTTTTGTGAGTCACCGGTAGATGTGTTTTGTGAGTCATCGGTGGATGTGTTGTGTGAGAGACCGGTGGATGTGTTTTGTGAGTCACCAGTGGATGTGAGTCATCGGTGGATGTGTTTTGTGAGTGATCGGTGGATGTGTTTTGTGAGTCACCGGTGGATGTGTTTTGTGAATCATCGGTGGATGTGTTTGTGAGTGACGGGTGGATGTGTTTTGTGAGTCGGCGGTGGATGTGTTTTGTGAGTGATCGGTGGATGTGTTTGTGTGTGATCGGTGGATGTGTTTTGTGAGTGAGCGGTGGATGTGAACAAGGAAAATTTTGGTCTTGGGCCCTTTTTGCCCTCTGTTCTGCTGGGCCGATTCCTCTTCTGTTTTAATGGTTTTATTTAATTAATTTTTAAATATGTTTCAACAATTTATACTTTGACTTATCAATTTAACGGAATGGTTTACTAGAAACTTATAAAAAAAAATAATACGGAAAAATTAGGAATAGTTTTAAGGGTCGTTACAGAATTAGCTATCCCGACCACTGTTTAATTTGAAGAAACCCGAGAGAAGTTAAGTGTTATTTATCCCGACCACTGTTCAAATTTATGAAACCCGAGAGGAAAAATATTGTTCCTTTGATGGAAAAATTTAATTCTCTGCCTGTCTTTATTGTTTTAGCATTGACTCCTAAGTTTAAATTTTATTGAGGCTTCCGCAATTAGATACACTTCCGTTGAATAAAGTAATTAATCTTTAAATATTGGTAGACATGGACTTAATGCCTGACTCTATTCTCTCACGATTGATGAACGACTCAAAAGGGAAATGAAACGATAAATGAAAAATGAAAATTGTATGAGAATAGACAAGGGTAATAGACAAGTCCAATTATAAGGATGGAAAAGAAAAGTTCAAATTTTACGAGATTTTTAGGAATAGTACAAGGGTAAATTAAGGGTTGTCACACCCACAGACTTTATTCGTCCACGAGACTTATTCGTCCATGGGACTTATTCGTCCACGGGACTTGGACGATGTCTTTCTTACAGAAACACTTAACCGAAACTTTATCGTCCACGGACTTTGGACGATGAATTTCTCTGTCATAATACTTAACTGAACTTTCTCGTCCACAGACTTTGAACGATGACTTTCTTACAAAAACACTTAACCGAAACTTATAAGAATCCCTGTCACTTTAGACAACTACTTTGGACGACATCCATACTTTGGACGACATCCTTATTTTGAACTACCACCAAAAAACTTATAGAATCTCGACTCTAAACCATGCATTACCTGATCGATCGCCCCTTCCTGGCGATCGATCGGCTAGCTCTCTGGATTTTGTCCAGAGAGCTGCCTTCATATTTTTTTGGACCTACACACCATTCACCCAGAAGTTCCAGAAAACATCAAAATAACACTTCATCTCTATACATTCAATTTCCATAAAAATCCAAATAAAAGGCTTAGTAAAATATTTTATAAATTGAGTTTACCAAAACATCAATACATCAATTTATCTACTATCCAGATACCAAACATCCTAAAACGTCTTAACTATACAATTTTCCTATCTAGTCCACCATCAACCCAAAACAACACGAAAACCCTCAAAACACTTACTTACATCCTCACGGGTCAAAATACGCACCGACTGCCCAGCGCACTCTCACGGGTATTCTTCTTCAACTTGCTAATTCCTCCGATGGAGGGATCTCACCCTCACCTGTATGAAAATCACCTACACCATAAAGACAACTATGAGCTAAAGGCTCAGTAAGCTTCGTAAATGCAAATGCATGCTGTGCATATGCGGTTCATAAATTATGCAGACATTTTCATCGTTTCATTACAGAACAGACAGAATGTCACCGAGGTCTAACTCTTAACAAATGGAGAGGGCACATCTGGTGGTTAGACAACCATTTTAATCTACCGACGGGAAAACATGCTTCAATCCATAAACAGCCATGTCTGAACCCCACCCCGTTGTGACCAGATTACGTACTCTCATTTTTTTAATCCATTTCTTTTCTTAAACACGTGTAGAAATCAATTTTCATGCTATTTTGACAGAATGTGATGCATGTACAGAAGAGACATAATGTAAACATAAAGCATGAGTACCATCAAAACATAGCAAACATAACCTATAAAAACTCTAATCCTAAACTATCCAACCAAAGCATAAATAAAAACATACATAACTCCAAAATCTTCAATGACGAACTCGACTTATGGCATAGGCCTATCGGCCACAGTAAGTCACGAAGACTTACCTGTCGTCGTTAGTGAGCCGAGTACCGTCTTTGAGCTTCGTCCACCTAAGGTATTTCACAAACATTGGCATTTAAACCGATCCTAAATAACGAATTCCAAACTTAAACGACGCTCCTAGATAAGACAACTTTCTTAAAAACTTAGATTACTTCTTTCGGGCATTTAACCGAGCACATTATGCTCACCATTTTTCCCAACAAGCCATCAATGGTATTTTTACGCATTAAACCTCTAAATTCCACCTAACTTTCCATTTCCAACCTAATCTAATAACAAAAATCATAATTATAACAGAACTATCGATATTTAACATAACTTCATGATTTCGCAAAAACCCAATCGAAACCTTAACGAACAACAACTCAAAAACAGCTAACTAACAGGTATAACACTCTAAGCATGCCTAGGGTTTGATTGGTGAAAGAAAACTGGAAGAAAAGTTGCTGGAATGCAGAGCTATCGTCGGACGAATTGAAGAAACGGAGAAACGGAGTGGTGATTCGCCAGAGAACAGAGAGGATTTTCCTCTCTAGAAAGGAAAAATCGTGAATGAAGAGAGTTAGGAGAGGGTTTTTTGTTTTTATTAAATTTATCCTATCAGTTACCTTTTTGCCCCTTGGTATATTCTTCTAATTAAATCGTTAATTAACCTATCGTTATGCTTTCTCCGAAATTTTCTTATTTCACCAAATATTCTGATTTATTACTAGGACTCTAACAAAACTTTTCGTTCATAAAACGGACCTAGTTTGCTATATTTACTAAAATACCCTTATGTTACGAAAAATGCCAAAACTCGTAAAATCGGGCATTATATCTTTGAAAACTCCCTTATTCCTCCCGATACTCCAATTTACTCATATAGTTCTACTAAAATTTTTCGTTTACAAAACGAGCTAATTTCACAATATTTACGAAAATAACATTATTCAGCAAAATCAAAAAATCCGTATCAAGGAAATGAAGTTGACTGTTACATGACTTGTTGTTATAACCCAAATTATCCATTTCCCCTTCAAGGTTTTAACTTGAAGTGGTGAGAATGACTTGTATGGAGGACCCAATAACCTTCATGGATGCGTAATTAAGACTTAGTAATGCGTTTGATGAAGTATGAAAAACTTCACTTCAATCGATTTGTTCTAAAAGAACTGAACGTATCAAGCAAAAGAGGTTCACTGTTACATGACTAGTGGTTAGAACCTAAGTTATCCATTTCAACTTTGAGGTTTTAACTTGACTTGATGAGAACGACGTGTATTGAGGTCCCAATAATGACACGGTGGCCCTTAATACAGGGTCCGTGTAAAACTTACAAATTTAGTCAAGAGGGTGTTCGGGTGTGTGGTTGTGAATATGGCTGAAAATAAGGAATAAATATGTCAATAAATGCAAAGGAAAAATGAGGTGAGTGATGTGTGTGCTAGTGGCCTAATGTATGATGCATAATGAGCATAAAAACAAAAAGAAATAGATGGGAGAAGAAGTAGTGGAATGAAGGAAATCCGTGGAGATGAAAAATGCAAGAAAGATGAAGAAAAAAATTGCAAGAAATTAAAGGTGAGGTGTGTGAGTGTGAGAGCCGAAATTAAAGGTGGATATGTGTGTGAAAGGTGATGGAAATACTAGAAATGAAAATACCTTCGGTGGATCCAAATAGCTATCTTACGTTTTACGCTCTTGGATAAACGATTTTCCCGGAGGAAAAACAATCACCTAGGGCCTAGGTTTTCATCCTCACTTCTAATCCCAATGGAGAAGGCGAGGGAATAGCTAAGAGTTAACCTAGCAACCTGAAGGCTAGGTTAACAATGGAGGGCTCTCCACTTGATTCAATGAATCAAGGAAAACCAAAGCAAACAAGCTTGGAGAGAAATAGGAGTTTTATAAATTTAGCAAAAGTTCCAATACATGCACCAATGCTATGCTTAAATAGACAATCCTAAGGTGGATGGTTAAGGTTTCCATAAGGATGAATGAATGGTGGCCCTAGGTTGAAAAAAATGATGGATGGCCAAGATCAAGGAAAACAAGCACAAATCCTAGGGAGGAGATGAATGCCATGCCTAAATAGATCAATAGAGGGAATCTTACCACATCATCAATCCATGAGGCCACTATCTCTTGTCCTTGCAAGGTTAAAAATTCAAGTTTGGGCCTCCCTTGGGTTGAAACACTATGGGTCTAAGTATCTTCAAAAGAATTGGCCAAATGTGATGCCTCCAAGTGGTGCCTCCAAATGTGCCAAGTGATGTCTCCAAGTGGGCCTCCAAATGTGCCAAGTGATGTCCCCAAGCGGGCCTCCAAATGCCTCCAAGTAATGGGCCAAATAATGGGTCAACTAATGGATCCCAAAATTTGGGCCAAATGGTAAATCCCAACCAAGCCACCAATATGTGACTAAGCCTAAGTAAAATACTAAAGCATGAAAATGACTAATGGCTAAGAGTTTGCCAAAAGAAAAAAGAAAAATAAAATAAAGGAAAATTACAAAACTTGATCTCCGGAAGACAAATTCTGGCTTCTGCTAGTCCAGCTGGTGCTCGAGGATTTTCTTCATTACATTTCGAGCTTTGCTTCCATGTGAACTCCAAATTCGTTGGACTAGCTTCCCATGCACCGTCCTCCAATAGTTCATTACCTACACAAGAGAGCACGTAATAATTAAGGAGAATAAATAAAGTTTTGGCCTTTATCGGATTTTCAATTAATTGAGCATCTTGGCATGTCATCCGCTCTGGGTGATTTGAGGATTTGACCTCAAATCCATTAGTTGACTTCTTCCCGAAGTTGTCTCCTCCAAAACTTGTGACAAGGATCTCAACTAGACTCTCTAAATGCTTGTATTTGATGATGAATAAGGTATAGTCTGCCAATAGGGTACGGAGTTGAAATCCCTTTAACCACCAATAGTGTTCTTGACATAATTTCCAAATTTGGGTGGTTGGGTGGCCTTTTCACAAAGTTCTTTGGTAAATGTGAGAAAATTGAATTCATAAACTACTTCGAAGGGCGTTTGCTAGGTGATGGAATGAAATTTTCTAAAGTAGTTGAATTCCACATGTGGGGAGGTGGAAAGGTTATAATCCTCCGACCAAAGAATTAATTCATGTACTCTTAAGACCATATGTAATATCCGGCTTGTACGGATTTTTGGATTTAATATATTATATTGATATATTATATTATTAGATGGCATTTTTGTAAATATGTCAAATAAGGTCCATTTCACGAAAAGAAAGCGTCATTATGACCCTAACGAATAATAAGAATTTTAAGGAAATTATGAGAATTTTCGGAGTTTAAACGTTATATTCCGAGTAATTACGTCTTTCGTAAAGTAATTGAACGTTTTCGTAAAAATAGTAAACGAGGTCCGATTTGCGAACGGACAGTTTTATTAAATCCGAAATATTAAGTTGGACTTGTTGGTGAAATAAGGAGGTTTAGTGAAACCAAACAGCTGGACGATTAACGAACCGAAGGACGAAACTAATATAAAAACTGAAGAAGGGCGAAATAGTAATTTACAAAGTAAATATTTATTTTATAAAAACAAAAATCCTCTTCCTTCGACAGAATCAATTTTCATTCTGTCTTTTCTTTCTCCCGCGACCAGAGAAGAGAAGAAACCCTCGGTTTCTCCTCTGCCGACGACGCCGAGCTCCGTTCCGACCTCCGATCGACTTCGATCCTTCACAGTTTCTCCTTCTCTCGCTACCCTAGGTATGTGTCTATAATCTTAGAGCCTTTATTTCAAGCTTTACGATGTTTTAGAAAGTTAGGGTTTCGATTTAAATCCTTTAAAAATGCGAATTAGGGCTCGTAATTAATAGGTTAGCCGTGATTAGGTATATATTGAACGTATTGGACGTTATGGGACGAAGTTAAATCAATTTGTGAAAATGTTATAAATTGGTTAATTTTCGGGTTTTAGGGCAAAACTCGTTAATTTGGATTACGGACTATCGAGCATTAATTGTTGGTTTCTATGCTTCGATTAGTTAAGTTAAGATTTTAGGAAAATTCTTTAGTTAAGGTTTTGTTAAATTGGACGTTTAGGAGTTTAAACTAATTTTAACGAAAACTGTTGTAAATTGGCTTAGGTGAACAAAGCTCCCTGACGGCTCTCGATTTGCTAAGGACTTCAGGTAAGTCTCCGCGACTTGTTTGGCCGATTGGCCTACACCATAGGATCTTTTGTTGTTCGAGGAAATTGGAGAATTGTTTGTTTAAATGCTTTGGTTGGGTAGTCAGGATTAGTTCTTTTGTAGGTTATGCCTGAGTGTCTTGGTGGTACGTATGATGATTGATATGTTATGTTTATATCTGTTCATGCATCATAGTTTTAAAAACGTCATGAAAATGAATTTGAGCATAGTTTTCATGAAAAAGAAATGCACGTAAAGGCAAGTAAAGTATCATGTAAACAACCCTCTGTATGTGGTTATCGGGGTGAGGTTCAGACCCGGCGTTCCGTGGTGAGCGGGTTTTCCTCCCTTCAGATGGTGTGGGCTGTCTAACCGCTTGACGGGCCCTAACCATCTGCCGAGTGAATAGACTTCGGTAACCAAAAGAATGTCATGGTGAGAATGAATGAATGAAAGAATGAAATGCATGAGTGACGGTGTTATAAAAACTGCATAAACATATTCATGCATTGCATTCACGTAGACTTACTGAGCCTTAAGCTCACGACTTATTTTTATGGTGTAGGTGACCTCTACACAGGTGAGGATGAGATCCCTCCACCCGAGGCATGATCGGTTGAAGAAAGATGGCCCGCGGGAGTGTGCTGAGTAGTCGAGGCGCAATATGACCCGTGGGGATGTATGTCTGAACTCTGGGTTTATTTTGGGATGTATTGATCTGATAATTGTATAGAATATTTAGGTTGTTTGGATCTGGATAGGAGTTAGATAACGTTTTGGTAATTGTATGTAAAACGCTTTGGTTTAAATGCTTAAGTTATATGAAAAATGTTTTGAAATGTTGTTTGTAGGTTGATACGGATAGCTCGGTTTTTAGAGCTATCCACGCAGTTGGATTTCGCAAAGTCTGACTCGAGTCGATTGAATTTAGAATACGTTTTAGTTTTAATGGGAGGAGTTGAGATTTAGGTTGTGAATCATGGCAATGTCAATGTAAAGGAAGAATGTCGTGCTCTCTGGAAATCGGATTCCAGAGAGCTATGTTGTAAAGTGTTATATGAAGTAAATTGCATTAAGTGTCGAAGTGGTGAAATGGTGAAGTGGAGAAGAGAGAGGATCGCTGCATAGTGCAGCGATCGATCTCTGCTATTCAGCAGAGATCGATCGCCGCCCTTATGCTTGGGTGCAGCGATCGATCTCTGCTGAAAAGCAGAGATCGATCGCTTGCTACAAGTAAGCCTCCAGTGATCGATCTCTGCCAATTGCAGAGATCGATCGCCCCTTCCCCTTTTTGCCAAACGGACGGTTCTGCCCTCCCATTTCTAAATTGTTTTAAATAAGTTTTATTAATAATTTTAGTTTATATTTCAAATGATTTACCAAACGAATTTCGATTTCGATTCCGGTTTCGGTTTCGATTTCGAGTCCGCTTTAATGTTACGTTTTAAAGTTTTATTTAAAATGTAAAAATAAAAATGAAAAATTTATTACGGAAATACGGGTACGAAATTAGGGGTGTTACAGTTATGGTATCAGAGCCCCCGGGTTTTAAAATCGATTCTGTAGACTGCTCGACTGCACAGCCACTACGCGGACATCCTTCATCAACTGTAAGTCTGTTTACTGCTTTGTTTGATTTCAGTTTCTTAGGATTACTTGTTTTAAATTTTATAGGAGTTTATAAGTATGACTCGAGGAAGGGATCCGAGCGACGACGCGATGGATCGTCTTACGGAATTGTTAGATCGCCAGTCTCAGCATATGGACCGGCAAGCGCAACAAATTACAGACTTAGTGAATCGAGAGAACCAGCGAGAGAATCAGAGAGCTCAGGAGCTGGTAGTCCCCAGTAATCAGGGTATGCAGAAATTCCAAAGTTTACGGCCTCCAGTATTTGACGGCCGCTCATCGGATCCAACAGTTGCAGAAGAGTGGATCCGCACTATGGATGATATGTTAGAGTATGCGGAAGTGGAGAATGGAAAGAAGGTTGCTTTTGTTGCCTTTCACTTGGCGATGGATGCCCGTTTCTGGTGGGATTCAATCAAGGCGACGACAGACGTATCGATTATGACCTGGGAGCGGTTTAAGACCATATTCTTCGACAAGTATTTTAGCCGCACAGTGAGGGTGGCTAAGAGGAACGAGTTCACACAGCTAAAGCAGACAGGTTCGGTTGCAGAGTATATAAGGAAGTTCGAGGCTTTGTCACGATTTGCACCACGTCTTGTCAGCGATAACGAGGAGAAGGTACACCAGTTTATGGAGGGACTAGACCCAGAGATTCGGATGCACGTTATTGTATCAGGTATTATTGATGTGCCTTATTCCGACGTCGCAGCTAAAGCTCTGGACATTAAGGCTGCCAGGGCGACTTGTGTTAGGACGAAGGAGCCAGCTAAGGGCTTCTTTCATGAGCTCCATCCTCAGGCCCAGAATCAAGGCTGGCAACCGAGAGGACAACAGCAAACGCAGCCACGGGGAGCGAAGAGGCCCTACGACGGAACAGGCAACCAAGGAAAGGGAAAGCAAGTCCAAGAATCTACTCAGAAGCCTATATGCCCGAAGTGCTCGAGACCTCATTTTGGTGCCTGTAGATTGGGTACGGACAAGTGCTACAGATGCGGAGAGGTGGGCCACTATGCCCTACATTGTCCGAGGACTACTACTGACCAGAAGAAAGTTACCCCAAGAATATTTGCTTTTATTGAGCCTGGTGACGACGACGGTGGGGCCCAGCCTTCTACAATTGCAGGTATTGTTTTAATTACCTGTATGACAAATATGCATATGATAAATAAATATATAGACTTGAAAATAGAAAAGTAAGAAAATAGAAAGTGGGTAAGAAGGACTATTAGTTGAACCTCGAAGAGAAAACCATAGACTACATATAGGACAATAAAGACTAAATAGAAATATAGTTATACATTAGTAGAATTAGTTCAATTTAATCAACGGAGTTTGCACTGTAACGACCCCTCATCCCAGCAAGATATTGTCCGCTCCGGGGATCGGGCCGCAGCCCAATATCCTCCCCTCACGGCTTTGTTTGGCGAGAGCACTTCCCGGGAGGTCACCCAACCTGGAATTACTCTCGCCGGAGTACGCTTAACTTCGGAGTTCTTATGGGATCCGTTGTCAATTGTGCTCCAAAACGCGTCTTGCTATCTTGGGAGGGATCTCTTACATATGTTTCATTTCCACATACTTCCCCAAGCGCTGTGGGATTGTGACGACCCCCTCTTACGACCTGTCACCTTCCGGCTCGCCCGCGCGGACGTACCGCCATCCGGGTTCCGGTTCGTGCAGCCATCGTACCAGTACAGATTCGGGACTTACAGATTCGGGTCATCACAATCACCCCCCTTGGGGGCCCAACGTCCTCGTTGGCCACAATTCCGGTTGGGTACAGTCTCTGATACCATTTGTAACGACCCCTCATCCCAGCAAGATATTGTCCGCTCCGGGGATCGGGCCGCAGCCTAATATCCTCCCCTCACGGCTTTGTTTGGCGAGAGCACTTCCCGTGTGATGACCCGAATCTGTAAGTCCCGAATCTGTACTGGTACGATGGCTGCACGAACCGGAACCCGGATGGCGGTACGTCCGCGCGGGCGAGCCGGAAGGTGACAGGTCGTAAGAGGGGGTCGTCACAATCCCACAGCGCTTGGGGAAGTATGTGGAAATGAAACATATGTAAGAGATCCCTCCCAAGATAGCAAGACGCGTTTTGGAGCACAATTGACAACGGATCCCATAAGAACTCCGAAGTTAAGCGTACTCCGGCGAGAGTAATTCCAGGTTGGGTGACCTCCCGGGAAGTGCTCTCGCCAAACAAAGCCGTGAGGGGAGGATATTGGGCTGCGGCCCGATCCCCGGAGCGGACAATATCTTGCTGGGATGAGGGGTCGTTACATGCACACCTAGAGTTTAGTAACAATTAGAGGAATGCGCCCTAAGAGATATGGCTTTCAAATAGGTAGAAACTGGATTTATTTGGCAAACCCCCCTTGGAGTATTAGGATACGACTAACCACGAAAGATGAAGGTTTAGATATGAACCTATTAAGGGATACCTTCTAGATGAAGATAGAATACAAGAGCTAAACTTAGGATAATTGTTGAGAAGAATAGTTAGAACCTGACGAGGAGGAGCGACAAGTGGTAAGATTAGTTAGTAGATTCAATGTAGTCCTCGTGTGAAATTAGGAAAGAAGTAAAAGAGATTGTTGGGATTAAATGAGATGTTAAGATTGGAAGTATAGGTTGGCGTTTAAAGGCCTGCAAATTGTGGAATTTGTGAATTTTAGAATAAAGAGAACGAGAGTTTTCACTAAAAACCTCTAAGTAAGCATAGAAGTGAGGCTAAGTTGGCAGAGTTCTAGTGTTCAACGTGTGTTTGGCAAGTCACGACCAATAATTACGCGAATAATCTTAGGTTAGAACGTGAAGATTAGAGCACATCAAGGGTGGAAATTTTGGAATTTATGGCACTCAGAGTTAATAGAGATCGAAGATGGACAAAAGAGTGTAAAGTAAGTAGTATGAGACTTTTAGTTAAAAATACAGTCCAGAATTCAAGGACGAAGCTTAGAATGGAAGCGATGTTAATAAGAAATTCTAGTGACATAGTTCGAGGAGTACAACAAGTGTTAAATTAAATGTGAAATCCTCCCTGAAAGAACTGGCGGAATTAGTAAGTGGTCCAGGAAGGTAGGTGACTTAGGGGGATTGTTAGACTCAATAAAGAGTAAGATTGGAAGTTTAATTCAAGGATTGAGACTAGAGACAATTTTAGTAGAGACCAATTAATAAGTTTGAAAGTTTAACGTTTTGGGTGACTAAATATAGACCAACGTGTGCTTGGGTCAGTTGGTGACAAGTACACTGTTAGAGAATGTTTGATTGTAGGATTAGCAAAGTTGGTAAGATTTGGATACGTAGGCAATTAATGTGTTAGACCCGTTGAAAGTAAGGAGTATGGTTATGAGGTTAATGTAAAAGTTTAGTTGGTGTTCATCCCGACTGTAGATAGAGTCGTTGGGATTATGTTGAAATTTGGGTTACGACCCAGAAGTTTGATGAAGTGTAGGCATTTAATTTGGCTGGCGTTAGGAAGCTTGGACGTAGCTCTGACCTGAGTGAACGGCAGAGGAAGGACGCCAAGGAAAAAGAGAACTTTGAGGTTTGTAATATTAGGAGACGTAATCGGTGAGTGATTCAGGGAGAGTCAAAAGTTGATGCAGGTGCAAATATTGAAGTGACAAATATGTCGATGAGTCATTTGATTTGAGAATTAGAAATTTGATTATGTTCCATACTTGAGTGAGGTTGCGTAAGATCAAATCGAAAGTGGGGGAAAATGAATTTAAGGCCAATATGGGGAAGTATAGTGAAGAGTTTTGGTTTAGAACCACGAAGGATGGCCGTGAGTACCGACAATAAATCGAAGTGTACTGCCTCAAGACGTGAGACGTTAATATCAAGGACCATAAGCTGGTTCAAATTTTGTGGACAAAATTCTGAATAAGGAGGGTAGAATGTAATATCCGGCTTGTACGGATTTTTGGATTTAATATATTATATTGATATATTATATTATTAGATGGCATTTTTGTAAATATGTCAAATAAGGTCCATTTCACGAAAAGAAAGCGTCATTATGACCCTAACGAATAATAAGAATTTTAAGGAAATTATGAGAATTTTCGGAGTTTAAACGTTATATTCCGAGTAATTACGTCTTTCGTAAAGTAATTGAACGTTTTCGTAAAAATAGTAAACGAGGTCCGATTTGCGAACGGACAGTTTTATTAAATCCGAAATATTAAGTTGGACTTGTTGGTGAAATAAGGAGGTTTA
Source organism: Begonia masoniana (assembly GCA_022432975.1). Taxonomy (NCBI): domain Eukaryota; kingdom Viridiplantae; phylum Streptophyta; class Magnoliopsida; order Cucurbitales; family Begoniaceae; genus Begonia; species Begonia masoniana. The sequence goes on along the minus strand of CM039503.1, from coordinate 4,833,996 downwards.
GTGAAACCAAACAGCTGGACGATTAACGAACCGAAGGACGAAACTAATATAAAAACTGAAGAAGGGCGAAATAGTAATTTACAAAGTAAATATTTATTTTATAAAAACAAAAATACTCTTCCTTCGACAGAATCAATTTTCATTCTGTCTTTTCTTTCTCCCGCGACCAGAGAAGAGAAGAAACCCTCGGTTTCTCCTCTGCCGACGACGCCGAGCTCCGTTCCGACCTCCGATCGACTTCGATCCTTCACAGTTTCTCCTTCTCTCGCTACCCTAGGTATGTGTCTATAATCTTAGAGCCTTTATTTCAAGCTTTACGATGTTTTAGAAAGTTAGGGTTTCGATTTAAATCCTTTAAAAATGCGAATTAGGGCTCGTAATTAATAGGTTAGCCGTGATTAGGTATATATTGAACGTATTGGACGTTATGGGACGAAGTTAAATCAATTTGTGAAAATGTTATAAATTGGTTAATTTTCGGGTTTTAGGGCAAAACTCGTTAATTTGGATTACGGACTATCGAGCATTAATTGTTGGTTTCTATGCTTCGATTAGTTAAGTTAAGATTTTAGGAAAATTCTTTAGTTAAGGTTTTGTTAAATTGGACGTTTAGGAGTTTAAACTAATTTTAACGAAAACTGTTGTAAATTGTCTTAGGTGAACAAAGCTCCCTGACGGCTCTCGATTTGCTAAGGACTTCAGGTAAGTCTCCGCGACTTGTTTGGCCGATTGGCCTACACCATAGGATCTTTTGTTGTTCGAGGAAATTGGAGAATTGTTTGTTTAAATGCTTTGGTTGGGTAGTCAGGATTAGTTCTTTTGTAGGTTATGCCTGAGTGTCTTGGTGGTACGTATGATGATTGATATGTTATGTTTATATCTGTTCATGCATCATAGTTTTAAAAACGTCATGAAAATGAATTTGAGCATAGTTTTCATGAAAAAGAAATGCACGTAAAGGCAAGTAAAGTATCATGTAAACAACCCTCTGTATGTGGTTATCGGGGTGAGGTTCAGACCCGGCGTTCTGTGGTGAGCGGGTTTTCCTCCCTTCAGATGGTGTGGGCTGTCTAACCGCTTGACGGGCCCTATCCATCTGCCGAGTGAATAGACTTCGGTAACCAAAAGAATGTCATGGTGAGAATGAATGAATGAAAGAATGAAATGCATGAGTGACGGTGTTATAAAAACTGCATAAACATATTCATGCATTGCATTCACGTAGACTTACTGAGCCTTAAGCTCACGACTTATTTTTATGGTGTACGTGACCTCTACACAGGTGAGGATGAGATCCCTCCACCTGAGGCATGATCGGTTGAAGAAAGATGGCCCGCGGGAGTGTGCTGAGTAGTCGAGGCGCAATATGACCCGTGGGGATGTATGTCTGAACTCTGGGTTTATTTTGGGATGTATTGATCTGATAATTGTATAGAATATTTAGGTTGTTTGGATCTGGATAGGAGTTAGATAACGTTTTGGTAATTGTATGTAAAACGCTTTGGTTTAAATGCTTAAGTTATATGAAAAATGTTTTGAAATGTTGTTTGTAGGTTGATACGGATAGCTCGGTTTTAGAGCTATCCACGCAGTTGGATTTCGCAAAGTCTGACTCGAGTCGATTGAATTTAGAATACGTTTTAGTTTTAATGGGAGGAGTTGAGATTTAGGTTGTGAATCATGGCAATGTCAATGTAAAGGAGGAATGTCGTGCTCTCTGGAAATCGGATTCCAGAGAGCTATGTTGTAAAGTGTTATATGAAGTAAATTGCATTAAGTGTCGAAGTGGTGAAATGGTGAAGTGGAGAAGAGAGAGGATCGCTGCATAGTGCAGCGATCGATCTCTGCTATTCAGCAGAGATCGATCGCCGCCCTTATGCTTGGGTGCAGCGATCGATCTCTGCTGAAAAGCAGAGATCGATCGCTTGCTACAAGTAAGCCTCCAGCGATCGATCTCTGCCAATTGCAGAGATCGATCGCCCCTTCCCCTTTTTGCCAAACGGACGGTTCTGCCCTCCCATTTCTAAATTGTTTTAAATAAGTTTTATTAATAATTTTAGTTTATATTTCAAATGATTTACCAAACGAATTTCGATTTCGATTCCGGTTTCGGTTTCGATTTCGAGTCCGCTTTAACGTTACGTTTTAAAGTTTTATTTAAAATGTAAAAATAAAAATGAAAAATTTATTACGGAAATACGGGTACGGAATTAGGGGTGTTACACCATAAATGTAAATTTTCTTACCAGTTGAACCTTGTCCCTCGTTCTATGGTAGAATTTGTAATAATCACATGGCAGGGAATGCTGTTTTAGTAATTCACCCAATTGTAAGGCAGTGCTTTTGTTGGTCACAAAGGGAGTAAAATTTTTGCTTATTTGTACGGTTTGAAGGAACAATGTAGGAAGGTAATAGTGAGGCTTAAGGCCATAAACTAACTTCTTCCTAATTGATGGGAATGGTATGGGAATTTCCTCAAGTTTCAAAAAGGGGAGAAATGGAGCAATAATCATACTACTTTGTCCAAAAATAGTCTCTTTATTTAACTCCTCTTTCTTTTGAAACCACAAGGGTACGTCTTCCAATGGTATATCTGTAACGACCCTCATACTCTTCCTAATTTCCCGTATAAATTTTTCATTTTATACTCTAAACTTTAAACTTAGCGTTCGAGCGGAAATAAAACTTCAAACAATTTAAAACAATTATGTAAAACAATTAAAAACATTTTTCTCTTTCTTTCTTTCCTTTTCTCCTGCACCAACTACACACTTCAATACCATCAAACACTACATTCATCATAAAAACTTAAACCCAATCAAAACCCAATCAAAACGAAACTACAATCATGTACATTTTCATGAAAACGAACTGCATGGTTCCGTTTAAAAGTGTGACATATCCTCCTGTTTACAAATCAAAGAAAATACCAAGCAGTTCCAGAATACATTTCAAATAACTGATTTAACAAAACGCTTTATAAAACAGTTTGCCATAACATCTGTATATAAATCTATTTTATCCACTAACTCGAATCAAACCATCTAAACATCAATCTTTCAACTGAACAAAGTCATCTAAACATCAATCTATCAACTAAACAGAGTCCAAACATCCTAAAATGTCTAACAGTACAATTATCCATTTCAATTCACCATCAACCCGACAATTCCAAAAACCTCTCAATACCTTTACTTACATCCCCACGGGTCAGTTAAGCATCGACTGCGCAACACACCACCGCAATCCATCTTTCGTCAACTGCCTCATGCCTCAGGAGGAGAAAGCTCGTCCTCACCTGTTTCCTCGTAAACACCTACACCATGCAGACATCTATGAGATAAAAATCTCAGTAAGCTCTAGTAAATGCAAATGCGTGCTGTGCATATGAATCTATAAATCATGCATTCTTTTCTTTACTTTGCTTTACTTTACTTTACTTTACTTTACTTTACTTTGCTTTGCTTTGCTTTGCTTTACTTTACTTTGCTTTGCTTTACTTTACTTTACTTTACTTTACTTTGCTTTGCTTTACTTTGCTTTGCTTTGCTTTAAACTGTATACCGATTGCTTTGCTTTGCTATAAACTGTATACCGATGGGCCATTTAAACTATATACCGAAGGGTCATTTAAACTATATACCGAAGGGTCATTTAAACTGTATACCGATGGGTCATTTAAACTATATACCGAAGGGTCATTTAAACTGTATACCGAAGGGTCATTTAAACTGTATACCGATGGGTCATTTAAACTATATACCGAAGGGTCATTTAAACTATATACCGATGGGTCATTCAACTATATACCGATGGGTCATTTAAACTATATACCGATGGGTCATTTAAACTATATACCGATGGGTCATTTAAACTGTATACCGAAGGGTCATTCTTTCTTTGCATTTACTTTAAAACATCGTGCAGAAATTCGTTTTTCATGATCTTTAAAAACACGTGATGCATGAACAGATATGAACATAACATAACTATACTATGCAATAAACAAGCAACATGTATACCATCCAGACCGAAACAGAATAACCTATTACAATTTAAAACCAACCTAACTACCCGACCAAAGCAATTAAAACAAACAATCCATTAAGATCCTCGACGCTACATCGAAGTACGGTGTAGGCCAATCGGCCAGAGAAGGTCACGAGAACTTACCTGTCTTCTGTAGCTCGCTGGGTTTGGCACCACACGTCACCTATGGCTCGACCTATGACAAACATTCAAACTTCATTAAATCAAACTTACATTCGCCAATTTACTCTCGAACTAATATTTCAAGCCTAATCCAACTAAAACTTAACTAAACGGGCCACTAATTCGGGTTTGGTAAAACCGACCCAAAACTTCAAACGCGCGTAACTTTCGCGTCGGTTATCGGAATCGAACGATTCCAGCGGCCACGTACTCCTCTAATAACCTATTTTAATCTGCCAAAAGGAATTTCAAAACAAATGACCGGAGCTAGGTCAATTTATCAAAAACCCGAAACTGCCCTTTACCCGGAAAATCCCCCTTTTTGATTTTTCATCAAATTCCATCAATTTCTTCACCAATCTATCCTTTTAACATCCAATTAACATAAACTAACCTAAAATCGAAGTTTCAAACCACAAACCCGAATTGCCCTAATCGGGCATTCACTGAATTTTGCTCAATTTGAGCAATCCACGGCCAATCAAGAATAGCCGGCGCAAGGGTTGGCAAACCCACGCCGGAGGTGACCTAAAGCGGCCGGCAATCGGAGCTCAATCGAGCTCGCCACTGCCAGCCCCAAACCGAGCCAAAAAAGGAGAAAACCGAGCTTACCGTTCGGTTCAGTGCGCGGGGACGGGCCGGGAACTGCACCTCGCCGTCGTCTGGCCGGAGAACGTCGAGGTCGGACGTCGGCGTTCGTCGTAGGAGTCGCGCGCCTCCACTTCTCTCGCGGCGTCGGGAGCTCGGGCAGGGAATGGCTTCCTCGTGAAGCCATTCATTGTTTTATAAAAATTATAAATGAAATTATAATTTTTATTTACTTACCAAATTACTTAAATGCCCCTCCATCCATTTTATGTTTAACTCTTTAATTAGTCTATCGATTCGGTTTCTCTGCTATTTCCTTATTTCTCCAAATATTTCAATTTAATCTTAGAGTTCTAACAAAACTCACCGTTCACAAAACGGACTTATTTTGCTATTTTTACGAATTATCATACTAAAAGGGTAAAACGGGAACCCTAGCATTACTCTTCTCGATTTGGGTTTCCAAAATTTCACTTATTCTTCTACAAATTCCCAGAAATTTCTAGGGTCCTAATAAAACTATCCGCTCGCAAAACGGACCTAATTCACTTATTTACGAAAATAGCTTTGAAGCGGAAACCCGAAAACTCGGGTGTTACAATATCTTCGCCATTTAAGGGATTGGTATGCCACTTTATATAAGAGGGCTCTTGTTCTATATTCCATACCAACCCGCGTTTTGATAGCAAAAAATTTTCTTTTATTTTTCCTTCTTTCCTTGCGGACTCATCACGAGCCACTTGCTCAGGAGTCATTGGTAGCAACTTGATTTTTCTTCCTCCATAATCAAAGGCGTAACGGTTGAGGAATCCGTCGTATTGGACTCTACGGTCAAAATGCCATGGTCGTCCAAGTAGAACATGGCTGGCAGTCATCGGGACAACGTCGCAAACAACCGAGTCTTTATACTTTCCTATGGTGAATACTACGGTCACTTACTTAGTTATCACGTGATCCTTACTATCGTCCAACTATTTAAGCTTGTAGGGGGTAAGGTGGATAGTAGTTTCCAAACCTAATTTGTCGACCATGTCTTGGGAGGCCGCATTGATACAACTTCCTTCATCAATTATCATTGAACAAACCTTGTCCTTAACCGCACATCGACTATGAAATAGATTTTCACGTTGACAATCCTTGTCCACGTTCTTAGACATTAAAGCTCGTCTTATAACAAGTAGTAGCGGTCCTTCTTGAGCAGTGCATTCATCGGCTTCTTCTTCACTTCCTTCTACTATGTCATATTCTTTGATCTTATTATATTGACCTTCATCTTCTTCACTCGTGGATTCTTTAATGACCATCACACGACAGTTAGTGCATTCATTAGCGTAATGTCCTTTTCCTAGACACTTAAAGCATTGGACATCGCGTGCTCTTGGTCCTTTCGGTTGATTTTCTTGGATTTGGTTCGTGGGTGAGGGACTATGAGTGGTGTTAGGTCCTTTCGGGGGCCAATTACGATTAAATGGCCTCTTGTCATCATTCCTCGGAGTGGTTTTGTCGACATTCAAATTTCGGGGTGGAAATTTATTAGGCAAGTCGGTCTTGCGCTTCCTCTTTAATTGCCTCTCCACCGTGAGGGCTAATTGTATGACTAAGTCCAATGCTTCTAATTGTTGTACTTCTACGGCGTCGCCTAGTCTCGATTTAAGCCTCTTAAAAATCTAGCAATGAGTTGTTCCTTAGGTTCATCAATTGCACATCGCATGTTAAGAGTTTTAAATTCGGTAAGATATTCATCTACCGTGAGGCTATTTTGTTTTAGATTATGGAGTTGATGGAAGAGTTCATATTTATAGTGTCGGGGGATGAACCTATGGTGCATTAAGTCTTTCATGGAATTCCAAGTTGTAACGGGATAACCTAAGGTTCTCATTCTTTGGGCTTTGAGATTGCACCACCATAAGGCAGCGTGCCTTGAAAGTTCAAGGGAGGCGAGTTGTATCTTCACTCCATCGGAATAATCATGACATTCAAAAACTCTCTCGACCTGTCAACCCAATCTAAATATGTGTGCCCGTCACACGCTCCATCGAAAGGGGGAATTGTAATCTTAATATTACGGAGGTTGTCGTTGTCCCTACGACGATTTGGTCGATACTCTTCATCGTCTCCCACTCAATCCTCATCCTCCGATTCAAAACGACGGGATCTCCTTCTTAGAGGCTCAGCCCATTCTTCTTCCTCTAAGGGTTGGGGAGTTGGATTTCTATGTCTAGGACATTCGGGAATAACTCTAGAAGATGTCTCTCGTGAAAGATTTTGTTCTTGGGATTCTCTACGGGGAGGATTGGTCATAAGCTCTTTGACGTGTTGTGTAACACCCAGTTTTATGGGCTTTTAATATTCCAACATATAATGGTATTTTTGTAAATATGTCAGATTAAGTCTGTTTTGTTAAAAGAAAGCTTTATTAATATCCTAATAACTAATATGGATTTTAGGATAAGCTCGGGAATTTTTGGAATTGTAACGCTAAATTACGAGTTTTGTGTTTATCATAATATAAAGAATATTCTAGTAAATATATTAAACGAGGTTCGATTTGCGAACGGAGAGTTTTGATGGAACCCTAGTAATAAGTTGGATTTATTGGCAAAATGAGGGAATTTGGAGAAAACTGAATTGGGAGTCAAATAACAGAATAAGTGATGAAATACATAGAAAATCAAAGGAAGGGAAAAATGGTCATTTGACAAGTCAATATTATAAAATAAAACAAATTCTTTCTTCTTCTCCAGAGCACTTCGCGATTCCCTTTTTCTCTTCCTCCCTCTATGCGATTTCTTCCTCTTCCGTGCGATTCCTCCTTCCGACGATGGAGCTTTCTCCGATCAACCTCCAGCTCTTCACGTTTTCTCCTTCGATCAACGTTCTAGATAAGATTCTATAGTTTTCGAACGTTAGATTTCGATTTCTAGAGTTTAAATGATTAGGGTTCGTTTAGAGTTTTTGTTAAAAACTTGATTTAGAGTTTAAAATCGACAGACATACTGTATTTGTGAGTACAATGGACGTATTGGGCGTTATTGGACGAAGTTAATTGGTTTATTTAGGAATGTTAGGGTTTCAAAAAAATTGGAGCTTTGGAAAAACTCCATTAATGGAGGTTTTGAGGTGTCGAGTATAAATTGCTCGATAAAATGCCTCAATGAGTTAAATTAGAGTTTTAGGAAATTTCTTTAGTAAGAGTTTAGTTAGTTTGGACGTTTAATGGTTTAAATGTGTTTTAATAACGATTGTTGTGAATTTGCCTTAGGTGAACAGTGCTCGTGGACGAAGATAGAATTAAAACGGATGCGAGGTAAGTTCTCGTGACTTACTATGGCCGATTGGCCTACACCGTACATCGAAGTCGTGTCGAGGGACGTTGGTGATATGTTTGTTTAAAATGCTTTGGTTGGATAGTTAGGAGTAGTTCTTTTTAGGTTATGCTTTTATCGTCTTGAGGGTACACATGTTGTATGTTTACTTTATGCATTTAATTGTCCATGCATCACGGTTTTCGGATAAGCATAGAAAATGAATTTCTGCACTACGTTTTCAGGAAAAGTGATGTGGCCTAAAAGGGGGCTATCGATATATTGTGAAGGCTGAGAGGGGCTTGTCACAATACCGCATCGCTTAGATGAAATAACTAATGAAACGAAAATACGTAATCTGTTATCTGGTCATGGCGAGGTGGGGGTTCAGGCATGGCTGTTTACGGATGTAAGCATGTTTTCCCTCTCCGCTATGTAGAAAGAGTTGTCCAACCGCCGGACGTGCCCTCTCCATCTAGCGGGCTGAGACCTCGATGACATTCTGTTTGCCACGATCTGTTATGTTAAGTAATCTGCATGATTTCTGAAATTCATATGCACAGCATGCATCTGCATTTACGAAACTTGCTGAGCCTTTAGCTCATAGTTGTCTGTATAGTGAAGTTGATTTCGATACAGGTGAGGACAAGATCCCTCCACCCGAGGAATGAGCAGTTGAAGAAAGATAGCCCTGGGAGTGTGCTGGGCAGTCGGTGCATATTTTAACCCATGGGGATGTAAATAAGTGTTTTAGGTATTTTGATGGATAGAAGGATAGGAAAATTGTATAGTGGATTATTTTAGGATACTTGGTTTTGAATAATTGATAAAAAGATATTTGATGTTTTGGTAAACTTGTTTTATAAAACGTTTTACTAAGTTTTTATTTGGATTTTTATAGTAATGTTTGTAGACGTTTTAGGTTAAGCATGAATATGCTCGAGTTTTAGAGCTATCCACCCAGTTGGATTTCGTAGAGTTTATCTCGAGTTAATTGGGTTTTAGGGTACGTTTTGTGTCGTTTAATTGGTGATTGGTGAAGTGAGAAATGAATGAGGTTAAAAGTGGGGTTATGTTAGGATGTTTGTTATGTTAATTGGAGTTCAGATGTTGAGGGTTGAAAGAAAGAAAAATTGTTAAGTGTGAAGGGGGAAGAAAATAAGAAAAGAGAAAGTATGCTCTCTGAAATTTTTGGATTCTAGAGAGAATGCTGGTCGATCGCCTAAGGAGGTGATCGATCGGCAAGAAGAGTCGGCACTCTCTGGAAAATCCAAAGAGTGTGCCGATAGATCGCCCAAAGGGGCGATCGATCAGATGTTGATCGATCGCTTGGGTGATCGATCGACTATATTTGGGGCAATCGATCGCCCCTACGTTTTACAACACAACCGATCGATCGGCCATGCTTTTTACGGACAGAATGCCCATTTTGCCCCCTGTGTTATGTGACTTTAAGATTTTAATTTTTATCAATTGTTTTCTTGTGTTTTCTTAAATAGTTTTCAATGGTTTTTAATTCTTCGAACGATTTCAACGATTTAAATTCAGATGTAGCGTAATAAAGATTTCTTAGGCTTAAAAAGAAAAATTTTACACAGGAAATTAAAGGAATACTTTAAGGTTCGCTACATGTTGGGCAAGGGTGTTTACTAAGCCCGTTAAGGCATTGATTTGGTCTTGTATGCCACCTTGCATGCTAGTTTCACCCTCATTATGTGTGAGTTTGGGAGGGGGAGTATCCCTAGCCCGATTTGATTCTTGGTGTGTGGTGTCACGTGAGAATCCACTTCTATTAGTCATACTAAATATTTTAATTCAAATTCAAATTCTTGCCTAAGTTGTTCATCCTAATAGGTGAGGTGATTATCTTGTTAATGTCTTAGGAAAATTTCAAATACTAAGGGATGTTTCCTAGCTAAGACAAAAATAAAATAAGGATCATGCTTACTCTAAATTTGAAATCAATAAACAACTTAGAAATTTTAATAATACTTAGCAAAACTAATTTTAGAAGTGAAATTTTCAATAATGTGCTAATACCACCAATTTTTCAACCAAATTCAATAAAGTCAACAACTTTTAGCTAGATTCACTTAAAATAATATAAATATTAACTAATTAACATAAAAAACAGCAATTATTAAAATTAGAACACAAATTTTGTCAAAGTGAACATGCTGAAATTTTAAGTTAGATAGAGCAGAATTTTCTAGCTAGTTATAGGCTCAATGTGATCTATTTTATCATGTTAGTGATATATTCTTGTACCCTAAAATTTGTGCACTAAAATAACAGCAAGTAATATGAGTATAACACAAATTAGATCAAGAATATCTTCCCAAACCGAAAGATTATGGATTAAAAACTATGTACTTTTTCTTGAAGAAAACATTGAATGGTTAATTAAATGGTTTCCTAATTTGTACCATGAGTATATGCATTTTTTAGAAATAGAAAATGCCATGAATGATGGTTTTAAGGAACAAGATGTTAAAAGTGTATTGTTGGAAGATGTCTTTGATGAATCACCACTTCTAAATTTATTTTGTGAGAATTTGTATGATTTGGGATGTGTTGATGAATTGGTTTGTGTGGAAGAAATAATTAATTGCAGCAAAGTTGTGAAAGAGTTTCCTCCCCAAAAGGACGAACTTTATTGCTTGGATGAAATGTTTTCTGCCATACAAAATCGAATAGCTCCTGAGGTTATCATGTGGTATAACCAATTTTATGACGACCCTAGGGAGGAAATTTTAGTTGAAGACTTTGTTGAGTTGCCCATAGCTAAAGAGGAAACCCCTTATGCAATAGATGCATATGATCCTTTTTTCGATTCCCAACAAGAGTCTCACCTAGTGGGCAAAATTTACATTGACCCCTTTTTAACCCAAAATGAGAGTATTATCTTTACTTTAAAAAGAATTGTTTTCCCCCTTACACTTTCTAGGACTAAGGAAGGTAGAGACCTTTCTCGAACATTAGGCCCTCCTAACATATTAAAATTAGACTTTAAGGAAGAAAAGTCTAGGAAAATTGTGAGTGAATTAACACCTAGATTTATTCTACCGGATAATTTAATTTCTTGGTTATTTAAAATTGGTTGGAATATTAGTCATATTTTATTTTGTGTTAAATTTTTGTTTCACATTTATTTTTCTGTTACTAATGAGCATGATGTTGCTAGTTCCTTGGTAAAAATTAATTATGCCATCATGCCCTCTTATGATCTTTTAAATTGTTTCGCTCATATTGTTTGTGAAAATTTTAGCACGTTGAAACTAATGAATGAATCTTTGGTGCATAATATTTTGCAGAATTTCAATATTTTGGAATATTATTGCATTAATATTTTATGGCTTGATCATATTAGATTCCTAGATTTAGTTTTATTTTTAAGAGGTATGAAACTAGTTTCTAATGTTAGACTTGTATGTTTCAAAATCATTATTTTTGAATAAAAGAACATTGATAATAAAGTCTTGAATGAAAATTGTTGGATTGACACGTGTATTGAACATTTGAAATTTAGGCTTAAAGGTAGAAGCATGTTAATCGATTTACACTTTGTTGAACTTGAAGAATGTTTTGATAAATTCATAGTTAAGATGAAAACCTCACATGAACCTACACTTTATAACATAGAAATTGGAAATGGTTGTAAAACTTGCTATGAGTATGTTTTGAACAATGATTGTTTTATCAATTATTCTTTTTGTTTATTTTCTTGTCTTTCTAACCCTTTTGTGAAGAGCACCCACAATAGAATAGCAACGAAATTAGTAAGTATTTCAACTACCAAGTTTGTGCCCTCTACTAAAATGAATACTTGGTTATTTAGAGTTGTTGAGATAGAGGATCATCATGATAATAGCTTTGCTTGGAATAATTGGATATTTATTTTTGATAAATCCATATTTGTTTCACCCCCGTTCCAGTTATATTTACCAAGCTTTGAGTTTTATTTTTTCTCTCTAAATGTTTTATCCAATCATTTAATCACTTGGTTACTTAGGATTGGATGGTTAGATGATTATTTTGTTCGTGTTATTAATTTGGAGGTTTGTGATCAAACTCTTCTTGTTCTTGCTAATATTGGATGCAATTTTAAATGTCATTTACCTGAGCATGATTATGAAATTATGAAAAGAACTAGGAAGAGAAATGTTGTTGGTACCAATTTTGATGACATAATGAATCCTAACTCACTTGCTTGTTGGAAAATTTGCAACTTTTCTTTTGAGTTTAGGATAAAATATGAATCATGTACTAAACTTGGCTTAATTTTCATTGCTTTAGATAAATCAAAATTGGAGGGAACCAAGTGTTGGCTTTTTGAAAATGATAATCTTCGGCTTGAACTTATTTTTGATTTGTTTGATTTTACCATGTTTAAAAAGTGTCATATAACAAACTATGATTTTTATTTTATGAGTAGAAACTCTTACATTACTTTCTACTTTGAAAGAATTGTAGTGGTAATAAGGATTTGAATGAAAATATATTGTGGTTACCGTTGTTTGAAGATGAAACAAATGGTCCCTCTTCTTTTGTGAACCATTTTTATTTGCTCAATGGATGTATCATTTTGTTATTAATGTTGATTGAATATTATTGGTGGTTAACAGGCTTACAATTATTTGCATTAATGAATGTTTGCTTTTTAACTCTTTTTAAATTCAAAATAGTTAGTCTTAATTTTGAAGAAAACCTACTTCGGGGTGGACCAACTATTAGATTTGGGTCAAATCTTCAATCACCCGGAGAGGATGCCTACGATCCTAAATTGTCAAGAACAGACCAAGGTATGTATTTTGACTATTTTATTTACTAATTGGTTTGTGAATTTTGTAGAAAAATTTTTTACTTAAAGTTTGGAATTTTAAAGAGGGAATTTGTCTTCCCTTCATCAATTGTGTAACCAAGCTAATTGCATAATTTTAGTTTAATTTTAATTTGGCAAACAATGGTCTTTTTATAATTTGGGCAAACATTTAGTCCCTATATTTAGTCATGCATAATTAGGTATTTAGGGTTAAATTGTGTGGTTATGATTAATTGGTGGCATAGATGTTTGGTAAACCCATGAATAATTAAAGAGGAGAATGGTCCATACATGATCCACTTAGCCCATGAGAAGATTGGTCTATAAGGAGAAGGCCCATAAGCTTCACGATGAAAGCTTCAGCCTACTTAATTCCTCAAACCTCACATGAAGCAGCCTAGCCCAATTGATAAATCATTCAGTCGACTTCAGCCTACTCCTCAACTACATGAAGAAGCCCACCAAACAGTTCGGCGACAGAGAAGCAATCTTCAGCAAGCGACCACGGGATTCAGAGATCGAAGGCGAGCACTCTACGAGCGCACGAATCGCTCACCTGTTGTAACACCCCTAAAACTGTACCCGTTTTTCCCGTATTATTTTTTTTTATCCTATTAAATTTAATTAAACTTTAAGTGGAAGCTAAACCGAAATCGAAACCAGAATCGAAATCGGAATTGAAAACTAACCTTTATAACAATTTAAATAAAACTTTTAAAACAATTAAATTAAATCAATTAAAATATTAAAACATTTAATGGAAATCAAAGCAGGGGCAGAATCGGAATTGGGCTGCCAAAAGGAGGCATCGATCGATTTCTGCTTTTCAGCAGAAATCGATCGCTGCATGCTTGCTTGCATGCAAGCGATCGATTTCTGCTGAAAAGCAGAAATCGATCGCTGCATGCTATGCAGCGATCCTCCTTCCTTCATTCACTCCAGCACTTCAGCACTTAACCATTTTACATTTAACATATCTGTTTGCTCTCTGGAATCCGATTTCCAGAGAGCAAACCTCCTTTTCTTTGCACCAAATTGCCATATAACTCACAACTTAAATCTACTTAAATCCAATTTAAATGTATTCTAAACTCAATCGACTTGAGTCGGACTTTGCGAAGTCCAATTGCATGGATAGCTCTAAAAACCGAGCTATATCCGTAACAAATCCTAAAGTCATTTAAGACGTTTTCGTAACATTTAAACGCAGTTTAAACCCAAAATATTTCTATATAACGTTAAATACAATTTAAACCAAGCAGTTCCAGAATTTCTATACTATACATCTATACATATTCTATCAATTATCCCAAAACGTTCCCCAAACCCTCAAAACTATACATACTTCCCACGGGTCGGTTACGCCTCGACTGCGCCAGCACACCACCGCAGCCATCATCCGTCAACTGAGCTATGCCTCAGGTGGAGGAACGTCGTCCTCACCTGGTATCTCGTAGTCTATGTCACCTACACCATACATAAACACACTATGAGATAAATCTCAGTAAGCCCTAGTAAATGCGATGCATGCTGTGCTATGAGTTCGATAAATCATTCTTTATTTTATCTTTCTATGCAATGCTCTGTAGGTGTCACCGAGATCCTATACCCTCTAACCAGAGAGAGCTCATCCAGCGGGCGGACTACTCTTTCCAGCTAGAGGAGGGGGGTACACGCTTACAATCCGTACAGCCGTGCCTGAGCCCCACCTCGCGTGACCTGTATCTGTATGCCTTTCGGCCTGTAAGCCTTTCGGCCGGTGTACTGTAAGCCTTTCGGCCGTGAACTGTAAGCCTTTCGGCCGTGAACTGTAAGCCTTTCGGCCGTGAACTGTAAGCCTTTCGGCCGTGCACTGTAAGCCTTTCGGCCGTGAACTGTAAGCCTTTCGGCCGATGCTATGCTTTACGTTATCTTTAAAACTCTGTGCGGAAATTCGTTTTCATGCTTTTCTTTAAAACCAAGTGATGCGTGAACAGTTCAATATCATACAATAAACAAGCAACACATAGACCATCGGGACTTTAAAAACGTAAACTATAAACTCCTAAGACCTAGCTACCCAAACCGAGCAAAACTAACTAAAGGCATCTCCAAAACGCCTCGAGACGACACGATGTACGGTGTAGGCCGATTTGGCCAAAGAAAATCACGAGAACTTACCTCGCGTCCAAAGCAGCTTAAACCCGTCCACGAGCACTGTTTACCTAAGCAATTTACAAGGATTTACGTTAAACGAGTTTATTCAAAAATCTCGAAATTTCGTAAATTCTAACATTTTTCCTAAATCGATTAGATTCGTCCAAATACGTCCAACACGTTCAATATTTACTTAATCATTGACAACCTATCGATTACGAGCCCTAGATCTCGTTTTTAATCGAAAACCTAAACGAACCTAAACGTTTAAAACTTTACGAAACTCGGATTTCAATGTTCCAAAACTATAGAGACTTACCGAGAACGTCGATTGGAGGAGAACGCGTGAAGAAAACGAGACGAACGGAAGGAAAATCGGAGTCGGAATGGTTGAAACCCTTGGCGGACAGAGAGTTCGCGAGAGAGAGGAAAAGAAAATGTGTTCTCGCGTGAGAAGTGGAGAGGAAAGAAGAGAATTAGGTTTTTATGAAAATTTCACTTTGCAAAAGACCGTTTTGCCCTTTATTGATTTCTATAACTAATTCGTCATTCGTTTCGTTAATCGTCTAACCATTCGACTTTTCCAAACGTCCTTACTTCACCAATATGTCTAACTTATTATTTGGGACCTAACGAAACTATCCGTTCGCAAAACGGACTTCGTTTGCTATATTTACGAGAACGTCTTTTACATCACGCAAAGTGTATTTACTCGGAATATAGCGTCACTATTCCGAAAATTCTCCAAAATTCCTTAAAATTCTAATTTCGACGGGAAGGCATGCACCGAGAAGCATAACATAGGATAGCTTCCCGGCCAACCAAGGGTTTTCCACATTCCATTTCTCCTCCATTACATTCTATCACTTTTCTTCCCACATTTTGTTTTGAGGCATTTCTACTACATCCTCCGCTGCAAGTTTAATCCATTTTATTTTGTTCAATTTTACTCCCCCATTTTTCTGTCAAATAAGCTTCATGGACGCATAATTAAGACTTAGTAATGTGTTTGATGAAGTATTAGAAACTTCACTTCAATCGATTTGTTCCAAAAGAACTGAACGTATCAAGTAAATGAGGTTCACTGTTACATGACTTGTGGTTAGAACCTAAGTTATCCATTTCACCTTCGAGGTTTTAACTTGAATTGATGAGAACGACGTGTATTGAGTCCCAACAAGTTTCATGGACGCGTAATTAAGACTTAGTAATGCGTTTGATGAAGTATAAGAAACATCACTCCAATCGATTTATTCTAAAAGAGCTAAACGTATCAAGCAAATCAGGTTGACAGTTACATGACTTGTGGTTCGAACCTAAGTTATCCATTTCACCTTCAGGGTTGTAACTTAAGTAATGAGAACAAATTGTATTAAGGTCCCAATAAGCTTCATGGACGCATAATTAAGACTTAGTAATGCGTTTGATAAAGTATAAGAAATTTCACTACAATTGATTGTTCTAAATAGCTTAACGTATCAAGCAAATGAGGTTGACTGTTGCATGACTTGTTGTTAGAACCCAAGTTATCCATTTCACCTTCAAGGTTTTAACTTGAAGTGATGAGAATGACTTGTATGGAGGACCCAGTAACCTTCATGGACGCGTAATTAGACTTAGTAATACGTTGGATGAAGTATTAGAAACTTCACTTCAAATCGATTTGTTCTAAAAGAACTGAACGTCAGCAAGCAAATGAGTTCACTGTTACATGACTTGTGGTTAGAAACCAGTGATCCATTTATCACCTTCGAGATTTAAGCTTGAGATTGATGAGAAGGATGTTTATTGGGGTACCCAATAAGTTTCATGACGCGTAATTAAGACTTAGTAAATGAGTTTCACTGTTACATGATTTGTGTTTAGAACCTAAGTTATCCATTTCACTTTCAAGTTTGTACCTTGAACTGATGAGAACGACTTGCATTAAGGATCTAATAAGCTTTAGACGCGTAATTAAGACTTAGTAATGCGTTTGATGAAGTATAAGAAACATTACTTCAATCGATTTGTTCTAAAAGAGCTGAACGTATCAAGCAAATGAGTTTGACAGTTACATGACTTGTGGTTAGAACCTAAGTTACCCATTTCACCTTCAAGGTTGTAACCTTGAAGACCCAATAAGCTTTATGGACGCATAATTAAGACTTAGTAATGCGTTTGATGAAGTATAAGAAACTTCATTTCAATCGGTTTGTTCACAAAGAACTTAACGTATCAAGCAAATGAGGTCCACTGTTACATGACTTGTTGTTAGAACCAAAGTTATCAATTTCACCTTCAAGGTTTTAACTTGAAGTGATGAGAATGACGTGTATTGAGGTCTGAATAAGCTTTATGGACGTGTAATTAAGAGGTAGTCATGCGTTTGAAGAAGTATAAGAAACTACACTTCAATCGATTTGTTCTAAAAGAACTGAACGTATCAAGCAAAAAAGGTTCACTGTTACATGACTTGTGGTTAGAACCTAAGTTATCCATTTCACCATCGAGGTTTTAACTTGACTTGATGAGAACGACGTGTATTGAGGTCCCAATAAGCGTCATAGACGAGTAATTAAGACTTAGTAATGTGTTTGATGAAGTATTAGAAACTTCACTTCAATCGATTTGTTCTAAAAGAACTGAACGTATCAAGCAAATGAGGTTCACTGTTACATGACTTGTGGTTAGAACCCAAGTGATCCATTTCACCTTCGAGTTTTAGCTTGAATTGATGAGAATGATGTGTATTGGGGTCCCAATAAGTTTCATGGACGCGTAATTAAGACTTAGTAAATGAGTTTCACTGTTACATGATTTGTGTTTAGAACCTAAGTTATCCATTTCACTTTCAAGGTTGTACCTTGAACTGATGAGAACGACTTGCATTAAGGATCTAATAAGCTTTTAGACGCGTAATTAAGACTTAGTAATGCGTTTGATGAAGTATAAGAAACATTACTTCAATCGATTTGTTCTAAAAGAGCTGAACGTATCAAGCAAATGAGTTTGACAGTTACATGACTTGTGGTTAGAACCTAAGTTACCCATTTCACCTTCAAGGTTGTAACCTTGAAGACCCAATAAGCTTTATGGACGCATAATTAAGACTTAGTAATGCGTTTGATGAAGTATAAGAAACTTCATTTCAATCGGTTTGTTCACAAAGAACTTAACGTATCAAGCAAATGAGGTCCACTGTTACATGACTTGTTGTTAGAACCAAAGTTATCAATTTCACCTTCAAGGTTTTAACTTGAAGTGATGAGAATGACGTGTATTGAGGTCTGAATAAGCTTTATGGACGTGTAATTAAGAGGTAGTCATGCGTTTGAAGAAGTATAAGAAACTACACATCAATCGATTTGTTCCAAAAGAACTGAACGTATCAACCAAATGAGCTTCACTGTTACATAACTTGTGGTTAGAAGCTAAGTTATCCATTTCACCATCAAGGTTTTAACTTGAAGTGATGAGAACGACGTGTATTGAGGTCCCAATAAGCTTCATGGACACGTAATTAAGACTTTGTAATGCGTTTGATGAAGTATAAGAAACTTCACTTCAATCGATTTGTTCTAAAAGAGCTGAACGTATCAAGTAAATGTGGTTCACTGTTACATGACTTCTTGTTAGAACCTAAGTTATACATTATAACTTCAAGGTTTTCACTTGAAGTGATCATAACGACGTGTATTGAGGTCCCAATAAGCTTCATGGACGCGTAATTATGACCTAGTAATGCGTTTGATGAAGTACATGAAACTTCACTTGAATTGATTTGTTCTAAAAGAGCTGACCGTATCAAGCAGATGAGGTTGATTGTTACATGACTTGTTGTTAGATCCCAAGTTATCCATTTCACCTTTAAGGTTTTAACTTGAAGTGAAGAGAATGACGCCTATGGAGGACTAATAAGCTTCATGGACGTGTAATTACGACTTAGTAATACGTTTGATGATGTATAAGAAACTTCATTTCAATCGATTTGTTCCAAAGAAAGTAAACGTATCACGCAAATGAGGTTCACTATTACATGACTTGTGGCTAGAACCTAAGTTATTCATTTCACCTTCAAGGTATTAACTAGACGTGATGAGAATGACGTGTATTGAGGTCCCAATAAGCTTGATGGACGTGAAATTAAGACTTAGTAATGTGTTTGATGAAGTTTAAAAAACGTCACCTCAATCGATTTGTTCCAAAAGAACTGAACGTATCACGCAACTAAGGTTCACTATTACATGACTTGTGGTTAGAACCAAAGTTATCCATTTCACCTTCATGGTTTTAACTTGAAATGATGAGAACGATGTGTATTGAGGTGCCAATAAGCATCAAGGACGCGTAATTAAGACTTAGTAATACGTTTGATGAAGTATAAAAAACTTCACTACAATCGATTTGTTCTAAAAGAGCTGAACGTATAAAGCAAATGAGGTTGACTGTTACATGACTTGTGATTAGAACCCAAGTTATCCATTACACCTTTAAGGTTTAAACTTGAAGTGATAAGAACGACGTGTATGGAGGTCCCAATAAACTTCATGGACGCGTAAGTACGAATTAGTATTGCGTTTGATGAAGTATTAGAAACTTCATTTCAATCGATTTGTTCCAAAAGAACTAAACGTATCAAGAAAATGAGATTCACAATTACATGACTTGTGGTTTGAACCTAAGTTATCCATTTTACCTTCAAAGTTTTAACTAGAAGTGATGAGAACGACGTGTATTGAGGTCCCAATAAGCTTCATGGACACGAAATTAAGACTTAGTAATGCATTTGATGAAGTATAAAAAACTTTATTTCAATCGATTTGTTCTAAAAGAACTGAACGTATCAAGCAAATGAGGTTGACTGTTACATGATTTGTGGTTAGAACCCAAGTTACCCATTTCACCTTCAAGGTTTTAACTTAAAGTGATGAGAACGACTTGTATGGAGGACCCAATAACCTTCATGGACGCGTAATTAAGACTTAGAAATGCGTGTGATGAAGTCTAAGAAACTTCACCTTAATCGATTTGTTCTAAAAAAACTGAACGTATCAAGCAAATGTGGTTCACTGTTACATGACTTGTGGTTAGAATCCAAGTTATCCATTTAACCTTCAAGGTTTTAACTTGAATTGATGAGAATGATGTGGATTGAGGACCCAATAACCTTCATAGACGCGTAATAAAGATTTAGTAATGCGTTTGATGATGTATAAGAAACTTTACTTTAATCGATTTTTTTTAAAAGATTTTAACGTATCAAGTAAATGAGGTTCACTGTTACATGACTTGTGGATAGTGTAACACTCGATATCGTCAGACAGGTGAACTTTCTTTTAAGAAAACAGAATTAACTGCCATCTGTACATATTTTTCTTTGGTCGAAAATTAGGCGCCAAAGTTTAATCTGTTCTCTTTATAAAATTAGGTATGGTGGCAGACTTGTAATTAAGCCTGGCTCATTAAGTGTATAATTAGAAAATGGAAATCCTTCAACCTCACAAAACCTCTACCAGCCGACTTTCCTCTCTCAACCGACTCTCTCTCCCCTCAGCTCCCTTCTCTGTTCTTCCTCCACCGATCAACTTCCTTAAGATTTCTTCCGATACTCCAAGCTCGAGGTAAGATTTGAACAATGTGTTTACTGATTAGTCATTTGTTAGTTGATTAGAGATTTAGATTCGGGTTTGCTGAGGAAGTTGAAGTATATCATGGTAGATATAGCCAATAACATAGCATTTATGATTGTCATAGATAATAAGTACAAATAATGAACGTTGGCTGAGCCTGGGTAGTTGGTGAACCCGAACATCATTATCGTTTAGCTGAGATTTTTATGCACACTAGGTGGTTGATATAATGCTCGAATGGAAATAAGTTAGACTTCTAGGATATATATACTTAGTTAGAAAGCTACCTTTTTGGAATATTAGACTACTTAGGATTTGTTTTCTTACATTAATACATGAAATGTCTTAGGTGGCAAAAACTCCAAGTGAAGGAAAGGCATTGCTAAGGAATCGAGGTAAGTGAGTGTGTTAAGATTTCCTGCCATTAGGGCCCTGCATCACAAGGGAAGTAGGTTGAGTTGTTTCTGATATTCGATTATGTTTGGGAAGTTGTCTGTTTTAGTATAATGTTTGGAATAATGTATGCTCTGTTTTCTAATGAACGACTCTTTCCATGGTCTCATGTTTTGAGAATGTTTATGTCCATGCATCATGATTTATTTACCGAGTATACAAAATGTTTTACACGCATACTCCTTTACGAATGAAACAAGAGAACGAAATGTATGAAACCTTGATTAAGTGAGAGTTTGGGGCAGTTTTGGCCATGTCACTGTCTAGGAATGGACCATGATTCTTGCCCGCAAGGGCCATGTACACGTGCACTGCCTACCCCCATTCGGCACAAACTCCTCCTTAATCCATGATATGAAAACGATGAACAAGAATATTGTTCCCACAATTTGAAAGTGAATATGAACACAAGCATGATTCTCGATTTGAGTAAAAGACGTGAACATGATTTTATGCAGCATTCATGAGCATTCATGTGTTTGTTGCACTCCATACTAAGCATTAGGCTTATAGTTTGAACTTTATGATGTAGGTGAGGACTTCAGTCTAGAAGGAAATGCTTAGGTCTGGCTGCTGGTTGCTGCTCATGGTGATGATTTGTGGCTGGGAAGCGATTTTAACCCGCGGAGTGTTGCTTTCAGTACAATTTAGTAAGATTTATGATATGATGCATAATAGGAAAAGAACCTCTCTATGTTAACAAATATTTGACTTATTAAGATACGAGTTTAAATTTATAAAGCTTTGAATTTAAGGATCTCCTTTATGTGATAAGTCTTCCGCTATGAACTTAAGTTAAGAATTGCGAGGTTTATGTGTATGGGGATTTTTGGTAAAAGGAGTTAAGTTTTAAAAAAAAAAGGGGAAAAGAATTGAAGTCTCAACGCAGATGTGATCGGTAGATGTTCGGTTATTGTTGAGCGGTGGATGTGCTCAATAGATTTAATCGGTAGACGAGGAATATCACTGTTGGGCGGTGTATGTCGGTCGACAGAAATGATCGGTGGATGCTGGGTGAAGGAGTCATCCGGCTGACGTCATCGGTAGACATAGGATATTACTGTTGAGCGGTGGATGTCGCTAGACAGAAATGACCGGTGGATGCTGGGTGATTGAATCATCCGGCTGACGTCATCGGTGGATGTGTTTTGTGGATATGAGTGGTAGAAATGAGTGGTTAATGTGAGCGGTAGATGTCATCTGCCGAGTTAATGAAGTCACGTGGGTAACACATGGTCTAACCGGTGGATGTTGAGTGTTACTGTTCACCAGTGGATGTTGAGTGTTTATGAGGATCGGTGGATGCTGGATGTAGGAGTCATCCGGCTGACGTTATCGGTAGATGTGAAATATCATTGTTGAGCGGTGGATCTCGCTCAGCAAAAGTGATCGGTGGATGCTGGACGTGTGACTCCTCCAGCTGACATCATCGGTAGACGAGGAATATCACTGTTGGGCGGTGGATGTCGCTCGTTAGATGTGAACGGTGGATGTGGACGACAAAGGTTAATTCGATTGTCTGTTGATTCTTTTCTTTAGAAGGATATTTCCCCAAATAATTTTAAATGACTTCGAATTTGATTGAAATTCCTTTAAAACGTATTTATATATATACAAAAAAAAAATTGGGTTGACATTTTGATTACGAATATGATTATACGAAATTCTCGACACGTCGGGTTTCGGGTCTTGACAAGCATAGGTTAAATGTTTTGGGTGATGATATTTTGATGAAATGTATAGAAACTCTTATTAGGATGCTTGGTATCTGGATAGGTTGAAAATTTATGTTTTGATGATATTTTTGATAGCTTCCACTAGGTATGGATAGTTTGTGAACATATATGTATATAATGTTTATTTTGATGTCTCTGGAAATGGAGAATGTTATTTTTAAAGTTTTGGAAGTTCTAAGTAAATGGTGTGTAAGTACAGGGGGAAATTGTATGGGTTACGGTTAAGTAGTAAACTTCTGTCGTTTTGTGATCGGCAGAAGTTTATATAAGAGTTTGGTCAAAGTCAACTGGCAAATGTGTTCGGTTACTGTTGAGCGGTAGATGTAGGTAATAGATTTTTTTTCGTTTTATGATCGGCAGAGGTTTATATAAGAGTTTGGTCAAAGTCAACCGGCAGATGTGTTCGGTTATTGTTGAGCGGTGGAAGTAGCTTGGCAGATTCTGTCGTTTTGTGATCGGCAGAAGCCGGTATAAGTGTTTGGTCAAAGTCAACCGGCAGATGTGTTCGGTTACTGTTCACCGGTGGATGTGTTTTGTGAGTGACCGGTGGATGTGTTTTGTGATTGATCGGTGGATGTGTTTTGTGAGTGATCGGTGGATGTGTTTTGTTTGTGATCTGTGGATGTGTTTTGTAGGTGAGCGGTGGATGTGAGTTGAGCGGTGGATGTAGCTTAGCAGATGTGAGCGGCGGATGTGAACAGGAAAAATTTTAGGCTTGGGCCCTTTTTGCCCTCTATTCTGCTGGGCCGATTCCTCTTCTGTTTTAATGGTTTTATTTAATTGATTTTTAAATATATTTCAACAATTTATACTTTGACTTAGCAATTTAACGAAAGGGTTTACTAGAAAGTTATAAAAAAATAAATAATACGGAAAAATTAGGAATAGTTTTAAGGGTCGTTACAGTTATGGTATCAGAGCTCCCGGGTTTTAAAATCGGTTCTGTAGACTTCTCGACTGCGCAAGCCACTACACGGACATGATTCTTCAACTGTTAGTACGTTATATGCTTTCTTTGTTTTGATTTCTTAGAATTGTTGTCTTTAATTGTTATAGGTTAACAAAATGGTGCGAAAAGGAAATGATAGAGACTTGAGAGATGACACCATAGACCAGTTCTTTTGGAACAAATCGATTGAAGTGAAGTTTCTTATACATCATCAAACACATTACTAAGTCTTAATTACGCGTCCATGAAGTCTATTGGGACCTCAATACACGTCCTTCTCATCACTTCAAGTTAAAATCTTGAAGGTTAAATGGATAACTTAGGTTCAAACCACAAGTTATGTAACAATGAACCTTATTTTCTTAATACGTTCAGCTCTTTTAGAACAAATCGATTTGAGTGAAGTTTCTTATACTTCATCAAACGCATTACTAAGTGTTATATACGCGTCCATAAAGCTTGTTGGGACCTCAATACACGTCGTTCTTATCACTTCCAGTTAAACCTTGAAGCTTAAATGAATAACTGAGGTTCTAATCTCAAGTCAAGTGACAATGAACATCATTTGCTTGATACGTTCAATTCTTTTGGAACAAATCTATTGAAATGAAGTTTCTTATACTTCATCAAACACATTACTAAGTCTTAATTACTCGTCCATGAAGCTTATTTGGTCTTCGAGGCAAGTCGTTCTCATCACTTCATGTTACAACCTTGAAGGTGAAAAGGATAACTTAGGTTCTAACCACAAGTCATGTAACAGTAAACCACATTTGCTTGATACGTTCAGTTCTTTTGGAACAAATCGATAGAAGTTAAGATTCATATTGTTCATCAAACGCATTACTAAGTCTTAATTATGCGTCCATGATGCTTTTTCGGTCTTCAAGGCACGTCATTCTCATCACTTCAAGTTACAACTTTGAAGGTTAAATGGATAACTTAGGTTTTAACCACAAGTCATATAACAGTGAACCTCATTTGGTTAATACGTTCTGTTCTTTTGGAACAAATCGATTGAAGTGAAGATTATTATACTTCATCAAACGCATTAATAAGTCTTAATTACGCGTCCATGAAGCTTATTAGAACCTCAATACATGTCGTTCTCATCACCTTAAGTTAAAACCTTGAAGGTGAAATAGATAACTTAGATTTTAACCACAAGTCATGTAACAGTAAACCTCAGTTGCATGACAAGTTCAGTTCTTTTGGAACAAATCGATTGAAGTGAAGTTTCTTATACTTCATCAAATGTATTACTAAGTCTTAATTACGCGTCCATGATGCTTATTGGGAAGTCAAAACACGTCGTTCTCATCACTTCAAGTTAAAACCTTGAATGTGAAATAGATAACTTAGGTTCTAACCACAAGTCATGTAACAGTAAACCTCAGTTGCATGACACGTGCGGTTCTTCTGGAACAAATCAATTGAAGTGAAGTTTCTTATACTTCATCAAACGCATTACTAAGTCTTAATTACGTGTCGATGAAGCTTATTGGGGCCTCAATACTCGTCGTTCTCATCACTTCAAGTTAAAAGCTTGAAGGTTAAATGGATAACTTAGGTTCTAACCACAAGTCATGTAACAGTGAACCTCATTTGTTTGATAAGTTATGTTCTTTTGGAACAAATCGATTGAAGTAAAGTTTCTTATACTTCATCAAACGCATTACTAAGTCTTAATTACGCGTCCATGATGCTTTTTCGGTCTTCAAGGCACGTCATTCTCATCACTTCAAGTTACAACCTTGAAGGTTAAATGGATAACTTAGGTTTTAACCACAAGTCATATAACAGTGAACCTCATTTGCTTAATACGTTCTGTTCTTTTGGAACAAATCGATTGAAGTGAAGATTATTATACTTCATCAAACGCATTAATAAGTCTTAATTACGCATCCATGAAGCTTATTAGAACCTCAATACATGTCGTTCTCATCACCTTAAGTTAAAACCTTGAAGGTGAAATAGATAACTTAGATTTTAACCACAAGTCATGTAACAGTAAACCTCAGTTGCATGACAAGTTCAGTTCTTTTGGAACAAATCGATTGAAGTGAAGTTTCTTATACTTCATCAAACGCATTACCAAGTCTTAATTACGAGTCCATGAATCTTATTGGGACCTCAATACACGTTGTTCTCATCACTTCAAGTTAAAACCTTGAAGGTGAAATGGATAACTTAGGTTCTAACCACAAGTCATGTAACAGTAATCCTCAGTTGCATGACACGTGCGGTTCTTCTGGAACAAATCAATTGAAGTGAAGTTTCTTATACTTCATCAAACGCATTACTAAGTCTTAATTACGTGTCGATGAAGTTTATTGGGGCCTCAATACTCGTCGTTCTCATCACTTAAAGTTAAAAGCATGAAGGTTAAATGGATAACTTAGGTTCTAACCACAAGTCATGTAACAGTGAACCTCATTTGTTTGATAAGTTATGTTCTTTTGGAACAAATCGATTGAAGTAAAGTTTCTTATACTTCATCAAACGCATTACTAAGTCTGAATTACGAGTCCTGATGCTTTTTCGGTCTTCAAGGCAAGTCATTCTCATCACTTCAAGTTACAACCTTGAAGGTTAAATGGATAACTTAGGTTTAACCACAAGTCATGTAACAGTAAACCTCAGTTGCATGACAAGTTCAGTTCTTTTGGAACAAATCGATTGAAGTGAAGTTTCTTATACTTCATCAAACGCATTACTAAGTCTTAATTACGCGTCCATGATTCTTTTTTTCGTTCTTGCCAAGGCCCTCATTCTCATCACTTCAAGTTACAACCTTGAAGGTTAAATGGATAACTTAGGTTCTAACCACAAGTCATATAACAGTGACTCATTTGCTTAATCCGTTCTGTTCTTTTGGAACAAATCGATTGAAGTGAAGTTTCTTATACTTCATCAAACGCATAATAAGTCTTAATTACGCATCCATGAAGCTTATTAGAACCTCAATACATGTCGTTCTCATCACCTTAAGTTAAAACCTGAAGGTGAAATAGATAACTTAGATTTTAACCACAAGTCATGTAACAGTAAACCTCAGTTGCATGACAAGTTCAGTTCTTTTGGAACAATCGATTGAAGTGAAGTTTCTATACTTCATCAAACGCATTACCAAGTCTTAATTACGAGTCCATGAATCTTATTGGGACCTCAATACACGTTGTTCTCATCACTTCAAGTTAAAACCTTGAAGGTGAAATGGATAACTTAGGTTCTAACCACAAGTCATGTAACAGTAATCCTCAGTTGCATGACACGTGCGGTTCTTCTGGAACAAATCAATTGAAGTGAAGTTTCTTATACTTCATCAACGCATACTAAGTCTTAATTACGTGTCGATGAAGTTTATTGGGGCCTCAATACTCGTCGTTCTCATCACTTAAAGTTAAAAGCATGAAGGTTAAATGGATAACTTAGGTTCTAACCACAAGTCATGTAACAGTGAACCTCATTTGTTTGATAAGTTATGTTCTTTTGGAACAAATCGATTGAAGTAAAGTTTCTTATACTTCATCAAACGCATACTAAGTCTTAATTACGCGTCATGATGCTTTTTTCGGTCTTCAAGGCACGTCATTCTCATCACTTCAAGTTACAACCTTGAAGGTTAAATGGATAACTTAGGTTTTAACCACAAGTCATATAACAGTGAACTTCAATTGCTTAATACGTTCTGTTCTTTTGGAACAAATTGATTGAAGTGAAGATTATTATACTTCATCAAACGCATTAATAAGTCTTAATTACGCATCCATGAAGCTTATTAGAACCTCAATACATGTCGTTCTCATCACCTTAAGTTAAAACCTTGAAGGTGAAATAGATAACTTAGATTTTAACCACAAGTCATGTAACAGTAAACCTCAGTTGCATGACAAGTTCAGTTCTTTTGGAACAATCGATTGAAGTGAAGTTTCTTATACTTCATCAAATGTATACTAAGGTCTTATTACGCGTCCATGATGCTTATTGGGAAGTCAAAAACACGTCGTTCTCATCACTTCAAGTTAAAACCTTGAATGTGAAATAGATAACTTAGGTTCTAACCACAAGTCATGTAACAGTAAACCTCAGTTGCATGACACGTGCGGTTCTTCTGGAACAAATCAATTGAAGTGAAGTTTCTTATACTTCATCAAACGCATTACTAAGTCTTAATTACGTGTCGATGAAGCTTATTGGGGCCTCAATACTCGTCGTTCTCATCACTTCAAGTTAAAAGCTTGAAGGTTAAATGGATAACTTAGGTTCTAACCACAAGTCATGTAACAGTGAACCTCATTTGTTTGATAAGTTATGTTCTTTTGGAACAAATCGATTGAAGTAAAGTTTCTTATACTTCATCAAACGCATTACTAAGTCTTAATTACGCGTCCATGAAGCATATTGGGACCTCAATACACGTCGTTCTCATCACTTCAAGTTAAAACCTTGAAGGTGAAATGGATAACTTGGGTTCTAACCTCAAGTCATGTAACAATGAACCTCATTTGCAACAAATCGATTGAAGTGAAGTTTTTTATACTTCATCAAACGCATTACTATGTCCTAATTACACGTCCATGAAACTTATTGGTTCTTCAAGGCAAGTCGTTCTCATCACTTCAAGTTACAACCTTGAAGGTGAAATGGATAACTAAGTTTCTAACCACAAGTCATGTAACAGTAAACCTCATTTCCTTGATACGTTTAGTTCTTTTAGAACAAATCGATTAAAGTTAAGTTTCTTATATTTCATCAAACGCATTACTATTTCTTAATTACGCGTCCATGAAGCTTATTGGGTCTTCAAGACACCTCGTTCTCATCACTTCAAGTTACAACCTTGAAGGTTAAATGGATAACTCAGGTTCTAACCATAAGTCATATAACAGTGAACCTCATTTGCTTGATACGTTCAGTTCTTTTGGAACAAATTGATCAAAGTGAAGTTTCTTATACTTCATCAACGCATTACTAAGTCTAAACTACGCGTTCATGAAGCTTATTGGGACCTTAATACACATCTTTCTCATCACTTAGAGTAAAAACCTTGAAGCTGAAATGGATAACTTAGGTTCTAACCTCAAGTCATGTAACAGTGAACCTCATTTGGCCGATACGTTCAGTTCTTTTGGAATAAATCGAATGAAGTGAAGCTTTTTATACTTCATCAAACGCATTACTAAGTCTTATTTACACGTCCATGAAGCTTATTGGGACCTCAATACACGTCGTTCTCATTACTTCAAGTTAAAACCTTGAAGGTGAAATGGATAACTTAGGTTCTAACCACATGTCATGTAACAGTAAACCTCAGTTGCATGACACGTTCAGCTCTTTTGGAACAAATAGATTGAAGTGAAATTTCTTTTACTTTAACAAACGCACTACTAGGTCTTAATTACGCATCCATGAAGCTTATTGGGACCTCAATACATGTCGTTCTCATCACTTAAAGTTAAAATCTTGAAGCTAAAATGGATAACTTAGGTTCTAACGTCCGGTAATGTACAGTAAACATCATTTTCTTGATACGTTCAGTTCTTTTGGAACAAATCGATTGAAGTGAAGTTTCTTATACTGCATCAAACGCATTACTAAGTCTTAATTACGCGTCCATGAAGCTTATTGGGACCTCAATACACGTCGTTCTTATACTTCAAGTTAAAACCTTGAAGGTGAAATGGATAACTTAGGTTCTAAGCATAAGTCATGTACCAGTAAATGTAATATCCGGCTGTTTGGAATATTAATATTTTAATATAAATGACATTTTTGTAAATTTGACAAATCAAGTTTGTTTTGCGAGAAGAAGGCAATATTAGAATCCTAATAATTAATAAGGAGTTTAAGAAAATTTCAGGAATTTTAGGAATTGTAACACTAATTTTACGAAAATTACGTTTATTGTAATATAAAGGATACTTTGGTAAAAATAGTAAACGAGGTCCGAATCACGAACGGACGGTTTGAATAGAACCCTAGTAATAAGTTGGAGTTATTGGCGAAATAAGGAAATTTGGAGAAACCGAACTGTCGGTTAATTAACGAAACAAAGAACGAAACAAATAGGAATTCAAAGGAAGGGCGAAATGGTAAATTGCCAAGTCAATTTTTAATTAAAATGAAAAATCTTTTCTCTTCTCCCTCATTCCACAATTTCCTCTCCTGAAGCTCTCTCTCTCCCTCTCGACGATTTCCCTCCCTCACGGTGACTCCCATTCCGACGACGGTTCCTCCTCCGTTGACTCGGTTTTCTTCTCGATTCCTTCCCCAAACTCGATTCTAGGTAAGGTTCTATGGTTTTGGAAAGTTTATTCGTAGTTTTCAGGTCGTTTAACAGTTAGGGTTTCATTTAGGGTTTTGCAAAAAAGGTGATTAGAGTTTGAAATTGTTAGGTTTACTATATTTATGAATATAATGGAAGTATCGAGCGTTATTGGGCGAAGTTGGATTGATTTGTGAGAAGTTTTAGGGTTTATGGATTTTGAGGTTTGAGAAATCTCCATTTATGGAGTTTTGGAAATTAACGAGCAACAATTGCTCGATAAAATGTCTCAAAGCGTTGAATTAGAGTTTTAGGAGATTTCTTTAGTTAAGGATTTCATTAATTGAGACGTTTAATAGTTTAAACTCGTTTTAACAAAAATGTTGTTAAATTGGCTTAGGTAAATGAAGCTCGTGGACGGAGCTTGGATTGCAACGGACACGAGGTAAGTTCTCGTGACTTACTATGGCCGATTGGCCTACACCGTACGTCGAAGTCGTCTCGAGGAGCTTTGGTGACGTGTTTGTTTAAATTGCTTTGGTTGGGTAGTAAGGTTTAGTTCTTTTATAGGTTATGTTTTTATAGTCTTGATGGTATATATGCTGTATGTTTAAATTATACTATAAATTATTCATGCATCACAGTTTTGAATTACGCATAGAAAACGAATTTCTGCACTATGTTTTAAAGAAAATGGCGATGTGGCCTGAAAGGGGGCTATTGATCTATTGTGTGGATCGATTAAGGGTATGTCACAATACCACATCTAATATGAACCCATGTATATTTATGGTCATGCGAGGTGGGGCTCAGGCATGACTGTGCGTGTTGCAAGCATGTACCCCCCTCCGCTAGGTGGAAAGGGTTGTCCAACCGCAGGACGTGCCCTCTCCATTTAGCGGGTTGAGATCTCGGTGACAACCTATATAAAGATAAGAAAATGTTGCATGATTTACGAACTCATATGCACAGCATGCATTTGCATTTACAAAACTTGCTGAGCTTTAGCTCATAGATTGTCTGTATGGTGTAGGTGATCTTGACATAGGTGAGGAAGAGATCCCTCCACCCGAGGAATGATGCAGTTGAAGGAGGATGGCCCGTGGGAGTGTGCTGGGCAGTCAAGACGCCTTTTGACCCGTGGGGACGTATGTAGGTATTTTGGATTATTTTGGATAGAAAAGATATAACATTATAAGATGTTTGGATCTGGATTAGTGGATAGGCTTACGTTTTGAAGTTTTTAAACGTTTTGGAAACTAGTTTTGTAAATGTTTGGTAATTCACTTTATAGGGATATGTTCGGGTTTTAAAAATATCCATGCGGTTTGTTTTCATACAGTCATACCACGGTTTAAAATGCATTTTGAGTCGTTAAATGAGGGATTATGGAAGTGTGAATTGTAAGTAGGAGGGAAAGATTTGTTATGTTGAAGTTGTTATAAAAGAAATGGTTAAGTGTTAAGAAGTATGCAGGAAAATGAAGGAAGAAAGAGAGAGGGGGGAGCCGAGCTCTCTGGAAAAATTCCAGAGAGCTTGGCGATCGATCGCCTGTTTGGGCGATCGATCGCCCCTCCCTCTGGTCGCGCCCTCCTGTCATTTATCGAGTGATCGCCTGGAGAGGCGATCGCTGGCATATACGCGATCGCCGATAGGAGATCGATCGCCTGTTTTGGGCGATCGATCGCCCCTGTAATTTAAAAGGCGATTGCCCCTTTTGCCCTCCTTTCCTCAGTCGATTGATTTTAAGTTTTATTATGTTTTCTTTCAATTGTTTTAAAGTTTTATTAAATGGTTTTCAAAATATATTCGAACGTCGTTAACAATTTCGATTCCGACTTAACAAGTTTTAGTTCCGTTCAAACGTTATGAAAGTTATAAAGTTTATAAAGATAAAAAATAATAACACGGGAGAAAGGGTACAGTGTTAGGATCGCTACAGTAAACCTCAATTGCATAACACGTTATGTTCTTTTGGAACAAATCGATTGAAGTGAAGTTTCTTATACTTCATCAAACGCATTACTAAGTCTTAATTACGAGTCCAAGAAGTTTATTTGTACTCAATACATGTCGTTCTCATCACTACAAGTTAAAACCTTGAAGCTGAAAATGATAACTTAGGTTCTAACCTCAAGTCATGTAACGGTTAACCTCATTTGCTTGATACGTTCAGTTCTTTTGGAACAAATTGACTGAAGTGAAGTTTTTTATACTTCATCAAACGCATTACCAAGTCTTAATTACGAGTCCATGAATCTTATTGGGACCTCAATACACGTCGTTCTCATCACTTCAAGTTAAAACCTTGAAGGTGAAATGGATAACTTAGGTTCTAACCACAAGTCATGTAACAGTAAACCTCAGTTGCATGACACGTTAAGTTCTTTTGGAACAAATCGATCGAAGTAAAGTTTCTTATACTTCATCAAACGTATTACGAGGTCTTAATTACGCATCCATGAAGCTTATTGGGACCTCAATACACGTCGTTCTCATTACTTAAAGTTAAAACCTTGAAGCTAAAATGGATAACTTAGGTTCAAAGCTCAAGTAATGTAACAGTAAACCTCATTTGCTTTATACGTTCAGTTCTTTTGGAACAAAGCGATTGAAGTGAAGTTTCTTATACTTCATCAAACGCATTACTAAGTCTTAATTATGCGTCCATAAAGCTTATTGAGACATCAATACACGTCGTTCTCATACTTCAACTTAAAACCTTGAAGGTGAAATGGATAACTTAGGTTCTAAGCACAAGTCATGTAACAGTAAACCTCAATTGCATGACACGTTCAGTTCTTTTAGAACAAATCGATTGAAGTGAAATTTCTTATACTTCATCAAACGCATTACTAATTCTTAATTACGCGTCCATGAAGCTTATTGGTACTCAATACACGTCATTCTCATCACTTCAAGTTAAAACCTTGAAGCTGAAATGGATAACTTAGGTTATAACCTCAAGTCATGTAACTGTGAACTTCGTTTGCTTGATACGTTCAGTTCTTTTGGAACAAATCGATTGAAGTGAAATTTCTTATACTTCATCAAACGCATTACTAAGTTTTAATTACGAGTCCATGTGTAGCGAACCTTACCTCGTGCGCGTTGAACTTCAAGCTCTGTCCACGAGCATTGTTTACCTAAGGCAAATTCACAACAGTCGCCGTTAAAACGCGTTTAAACTATTAAACGTCCAAACTTACAAAACTCTTAACTAAAGAAATTCTCCTAAACTCTAGAATACTACATTGAGGCATTTCGTTGAGCCTTTCACGTTCGACCCCTCAAAACCTCCATTAACGGAGTTTTCCAAAACCTTAAAAATTCTCAAACCCTAATGTTTCTCAACGAATCAATCAACTTCGTCCAATAACGCCCAATACGTCCATTATATTCACAAATACGGTAAAGCTATCAATTTTGAATCCTAAATCACGTTTTTAACAAAACATAAACAAAACCCTAACCTTGAAACTTCGCGAAAACTGAAATATAACGCTCTAAAACCATAGATTCATACCTAGGGTTGCGAGAGGAGACAAAATCGTGAAGAACGGAGATTGATCGGAGGAAGAACGGACGTCGAGAGTGGAGAACGCGAGGGAGAGAAGAAAAATCGCCTTTGGTGTTTTCGTCAAGAGCAGAGAGAAAGTGAGGGAGGAAGAAAGAGGTATGTGATTTTAATAAAATTAACTTTGGCAAATTACCTTTTTGCTCTTCCTTTAATTTTCTATTTGATTCGTCCTTTATTTCGTTAATTAACCGACGATTCATCTTCTCCCAATTTCCTTATTTCGCCAATGACTTTAACTTATTGTCAGGGCTTTATTAAAACTGTCCGTACGCAAAACGGACCTCGTTTACTATTTTTACTAAAACGTCCTTTAAATTACGATAAACGTAATTTTCGTAAAATTAGCGTTACAACTCCTAAAATGCCCGAAATTTTCTTAAAATCCTTATTAATTATTAGGATCGTAATAACGTTTTCTTTTCACAAAATGGACTTGATTTGACATAATTACAAAAATACCATTATATTATCTATTTACAAAATCCCGTTAACATCGGGTGTTACACCATGAAGCTTATTGCGACCTCATACACGTCGTTCAGATCACTTCAATAATAACCTTGAAGTTGAAATGGTAACTTAGGTTATAACCACACGTGTAAAACATAACTCAGTGCTGCCCACATTCAT
>CM039503.1:4758129-4799605 GCA_022432975.1 Begonia masoniana | reverse complement strand
ATCCGAAGATCCTATAGCATGAAGCAGGCATACTTAGACTGATTCATACTTTTTTTCGCTGACTTCCTAATTCTTTTTCTTTCTTTGTAGATGACCACTGTTGGACAACACTTGGAATGGACCCCTATATAAAGATAATTTTTTTTTTTTTTTGAAAAATGTGCATGATTACGAATCATATGCACCAGCTGCATTTGCATTTACAAAAACTTGCTGAGCTTTAGCTCATAGATTGTCTGTATGGTGTAGGTGATCTTGACATAGGTTAGGAAGAGATACCTCCACCGCGGAATGATGACGAGTTTGAAGGAGATGGCCCGTGGGAGTGTGCTGGGCAGTCAAGAGCCTTTGACCGTGGGGGACCGTATGTAGGTTAGTTGGGATTATTTTGGAAAATAAAGATATAACATTTTATAAGATGTTTGGAATGGATTAGTGGTAGGCTTACGTTTTGAAGTTTTTAAACGTTTTGGAAAACTAGTTTTGTTAAATGTTTGGTAATTCACTTTATAGGGATATGTTCGGGTTTTAAAAATATCCATGCGGTTTGTTTTCATACAGTCCATACCCAAAACCCGGGGTTTTTTTTTTAAAATGCATTTGAGTCGTTAAATGAGGGATATGCGAAGTGTGAATTGTAAGTAGGAGGGAAAGATTTGTTATGTGAAGTTGTTATAAAAGAAATGGTTAAGGTTAAGAAGTATGCAGGAAATGAAGGAAGAAAGAGAGAGGGGGGAGCCGAGCTCTTGGAAAAATTCCAGAGAGCTTGGCGATCGATCGCCTGTTTGGCGATCGAGCGCCCCTACTCTGGTCGCACGCCCTATGTCATTTATCGAGCGATCGCCTTGGAGAGGCGAGCGGCTGGCCTATACGCGATCGCCGATAGGCGATCGATCGCCTGTTTGGGCGATCGATCGACACTGCTAATTGAAAAAGGCGACTTGCCCCTTTGCCCTCCCTTTACTCAGTAGTTGATATTTAAGTTTTATTATGTTTTCTTTCAATTGTTTTAAAGTTTTATTAAATGGTTTTCAAAATATATTCGAACGTCGTTAACAATTTCGATTCCGAGTCTTAAAAGTTTTAGTTCGTCAAACCGTTATGAAAGTGATTATAACAGTTTATAAAGATAAAAAATAAGAACACGGGGAAAGGGTACAGTGTTAGGATCGCTACAGTAAACCTCATTTGCTTGATACGTTCAGTTCTTTTGGAACAAATCGATTGAAGTGAAGTTTCTTATACTTCATCAAACGCATTACTAAGTCTTAATTACGAGTCCAAGAAGTTTATTTGTACTCAATACATGTCGTTCTCATCACTTCAAGTTAAAACCTTGAAGGTGAAATGGATAACTTAGGTTCTAACCTCAAGTCATGTAACAGTAAACCTCATTTGCTTGATACGTTAAGTTCTTTTGGAACAAATCGATTGAAGTGAAGTTTCTTATACTTCATCAAACGCATTACTAAGTCTTAATTACGAGTCCAGGAATTTATTGGGACCTCAATACACGTCGTCTCATTACTTAAAGTTAAAACCTTGAAGGTGAAATGGATAACTAGGTTCTAACCACAAGTCATGTAACAGTAAACCTCAATTGCATGACACGTTAAGTTCTTTTGGAACAAATCGATTGAAGTGAAGTTTCTTATACTTCATCAAACGTATTACGAGGTCTTAAGTACGCATCCATGAAGCTTATTGGGACCTCAATACACGTCGTCTCATTACTTAAAGTTAAAACCTTGAAGGTGAAATGGATAACTTAGGTTCAAAGCTCAAGTAATGTAACAGTAAACCTCATTTGCTTGATACGTTCAGTTCTTTTGGAACAAAGCGATTGAAGTGAAGTTTCTTATACTTCATCAAACGCATTACTAAGTCTTAATTATGCGTCCATGAAGCTTATTGGGACCTCAATACACGTCGTTCTCATACTTCAACTTAAAACCTTGAAGGTGAAATGGATAACTTAGGTTCTAACCACAAGTCATGTAACAGTAAACCTCAATTGCATGACACGTTAAGTTCTTTTGGAACAAATCGATTGAAGTGAAGTTTCTTATACTTCATCAAACGCATTACTAAGTCTTAATTACGAGTCCAAGAAGTTTATTTGTACTCAATACACGTCGTTCTCATCACTTCAAGTTAAAACCTTGAAGGTGAAATGGATAACTTAGGTTCTAACCTCAAGTCATGTAACAGTAAACCTCATTTGCATGACACGTTCAGTTCTTTTGGAACAAATCGATTGAAGTGAAGTTTTTTATACTTCATCAAACGCATTACTAAGTCTTAATTACGCGTCCATGAAGCTTATTGGGTCCTCAATACACGTCGTTCTCATCACTTCAAGTTAAAACCTTGAAGGTGAAATGGATAACTAGGTTCTAACCACAAGTCATGTAACAGTAAACCTCAGTTGCATGACACGTTAAGTTCTTTTGGAACAAATCGATTGAAGTGAAGTTTCTTATACTTCATCAAACGTATTACTAAGTCTTAATTACGCGTCCATGAAGCTTATTGGGACCTCAATACACGTCGTTCTCATCACTTCAAGTTAAAACCTTGAAGGTGAAATGGATAACTTAGGTTCAAAGCTCAAGTAATGTAACAGTAAACCTCATTTGCTTGATACGTTCAGTTCTTTTGGAACAAATCGATTAAAGAGAAGTTTCTTATACTTTATCAAATGCATTACTAAGTCTTAATTACGCGTCCATGAAGCTTATTGGGACCTCAATACACGTCGTTCTCATCACTTCAAGTTAAAACCTTGAAGGTGAAATGGATAACTTAGGTTCTAACCACAAGTCATGTAACAATAAACCTCAATTGCTTGACACGTTAAGTTCTTTTGGAACAAATCGATTGAAGTGAAGTTTCTTATACTTCATCAAACGCATTACTAAGTCTTAATTACGCATCCATGAAGCTTATTGGGACCTCAATACACGTCGTTCTCATCACTTCAAGTTAAAACCTTGAAGGTGAAATGGATAACTTAGGTTCTAACCTCAAGTCATGTAACAGTAAACCTCATTTGCTTGATACGTTCAGTTCTTTTGGAACAAATTGACTGAAGTGAAGTTTTTTATACTTCATCAAACGCATTACTAAGTCTTAATTACGCGTCCATGAAGCTTATTGGGACCTCAATACACGTCGTTCTCATCACTTCAAGTTAAAACCTTGAAGGTGAAATGGATAACTAGGTTCTAACCACAAGTCATGTAACAGTAAACCTCAGTTGCATGACACGTTAAGTTCTTTTGGAACAAATCGATCGAAGTAAAGTTTCTTATACTTCATCAAACGTATTACGAGGTCTTAATTACGCATCCATGAAGCTTATTGGGACCTCAATACACGTCGTTCTCATTACTTAAAGTTAAAACCTTGAAGCTAAAATGGATAACTTAGGTTCAAAGCTCAAGTAATGTAACAGTAAACCTCATTTGCTTTATACGTTCAGTTCTTTTGGAACAAAGCGATTGAAGTGAAGTTTCTTATACTTATCAAACGCCTTACTAGTCTTAATTATGCGTCCATGAAGCTTATTGAGACATCAATACACGTCGTTCTCATACTTCAACTTAAAACCTTGAAGGTGAAATGGATAACTTAGGTTCTAAGCACAAGTCATGTAACAGTAAACCTCAATTGCATGACACGTTCAGTTCTTTTAGAACAAATCGATTGAAGTGAAATTTCTTATACTTCATCAAACGCATTACTAATTCTTAATTACGCGTCCATGAAGCTTATTGGTACTCAATACACGTCATTCTCATCACTTCAAGTTAAAACCTTGAAGCTGAAATGGATAACTTAGGTTATAACCTCAAGTCATGTAACTGTGAACTTCGTTTGCTTGATACGTTCAGTTCTTTTGGAACAAAATCGATTGAAGTGAAATTTCTTATACTTCATCAAACGCATTACTAAGTTTTAATTACGAGTCCATGTGTAGCGAACCTTACCTCGTGCGCGTTGAACTTCAAGCTCTGTCCACGAGCATTGTTTACCTAAGGCAAATTCACAACAGTCGCCGTTAAACGCGTTTAAACTATTAAACGTCCAAACTTACAAAACTCTTAACTAAAGAAATTCTCCTAAACTCTAGAATACTACATTGAGGCATTTCGTTGAGCCTTTCACGTTCGACCCCTCAAAACCTCCATTAACGGAGTTTTCCAAAACCTCAAAAATTCTCAAACCCTAATGTTTCTCAACGAATCAATCAACTTCGTCCAATAACGCCCAATACGTCCATTATATTCACAAATACGGTAAAGCTATCAATTTGAATCCTAAATCACGTTTTTAACAAAACATAAACAAAACCCTAACCTTGAAACTTCGCGAAAACTGAAATATAACGCTCTAAAACCATAGATTCATACCTAGGGTTGCGAGAGGAGACAAAATCGTGAAGAACGGAGATTGATCGGAGGAAGAACGGACGTTGAGAGTGGAGAACGCGAGGGAGAGAAGAAAAATCGCCTTTGGTGTTTTCGTCAAGAGCAGAGAGAAAGTGAGGGAGGAAGAAAGAGGTATGTGATTTTAATAAAATTAACTTTGGCAAATTACCTTTTTGCTCTTCCTTTAATTTTCTATTTGATTCGTCCTTTATTTCGTTAATTAACCGACGATTCATCTTCTCCCAATTTCCTTATTTCGCCAATGACTTTAACTTATTGTCAGGGCTTTATTAAAACTGTCCGTACGCAAAACGGACCTCGTTTACTATTTTTACTAAAACGTCCTTTAAATTACGATAAACGTAATTTTCGTAAAATTAGCATTACAACTCCTAAAATTCCCGAAATTTTCTTAAAATCCTTATTAATTATTAGGATCGTAATAACGTTTTCTTTTCACAAAATGGACTTGATTTGACATAATTACAAAAATACCAT
Source organism: Begonia masoniana (assembly GCA_022432975.1). Lineage (NCBI taxonomy): Eukaryota > Viridiplantae > Streptophyta > Magnoliopsida > Cucurbitales > Begoniaceae > Begonia > Begonia masoniana. Next base: position 4,794,674 of record CM039503.1, on the reverse strand, counting down.
TATATTATCTATTTACAAAATCCCGTTAAACATCGGGTGTTACACCATGAAGCTTATTGCGACCTCAATACACGTCGTTCAGATCACTTCAAGATAAAACCTTGAAGGTGAAATGGATAACTTAGGTTCTAACCACAAGTCGTGTAACAGTAAACCTCAGTTGCATGACACATTCAGTTCTTTTGGAACAAATCGATTGAAGTGAATTTTCTTATACTTTATCAAACGTATTACTAAGTCTTAATTACGATTCCATGAAGCAATAATACACGTCGTTCTCATCACTTCAAGTTAAAACCTTGAAGGTTAAATGGATAACTTAGGTTCTAACCACAAGTCATGTAACAATGAACCTCATTTGCTTGATACGTTCTGTTCTTTTGGAATAAATCGATTGAAGTGAAGTTTCTTATACTTTATCAAACGACATTACTAAGTCTTAATTATGCGTCCATGACTCTTATTGGGACCTCAATACACGTCGTTCTCATCACTTCTAGTTAAAACCTATAAGGTGAAATGGATAACTTAGGTTCTAACCACAAGTCATGTAACAGTAAACCTAAGTTGCATGACACGTTCAGTTCTTTTGGAACAAATCAATTGAAATGAAGTTTCTTATACTTCATCAATTGCATTACTAATTCTTAGTTACGCGTCAGTGAAGGTTATTGGGACTACAATACACGTCGTTCACATCACTTCAAGTTAAAACCTTAAAGGTTAAATTGATAACTTAGGATCTAACCACAAGCCATGTAACCATGAATCTCATTTGTTTGATACGTTCAGTTCTTTTGGAACAAATCGATTGAAGTTAAGTTTCTTATACTTTATCAAACATATTACTAAGTCTTAATTACGCGTCCATGAAGCTTATTGGGACCTCAATACACGTCGTTCTTATCACTTCAAGTTAAAACCTTTAAGGTGAAATGGATAACTTAGGTTCTAACCACAAGTCAAGTAACAGTAAACCTCAGTTGCATGACACATTCTGTTCTTTTGGAACAAATCAATTGAAGCGAAGTTTTTTATACTTCATTAAACGCATTACTAAGTCTTAGTTACACGTCCATGAAGCTTATTGGGACCGCAATGCATGTCGTTCTCATCACTTCAAGTTAAAACCTTGAAGGTTAAATGGATAACTTAGTGTAACACCCGACAATTTCGGCCAGGTGATTTTCTTAACCATTTTAATTGTCACCCTTTTTATTGACCTTTATGATTTTAAATTTAATGCCAAGACTTATTTATTACAAGTTGAGTGAAACTAGGTTGGGTGGTAAGTTTTTAATTAAGGTGGATTTTATTGGTATAAATAGGTTATGAGAATTTTTAAACCTCATTAAAACCTCACTGTAGCCGACATTTCCTCTCTCGGCGATTCCCTTCATTACAAAGCTCCCTCTCTGCCAGCTATTCTTTCGTCGGCGACCAGTTCTTTAGCCTCCACTTCGACAATCCGCGCTCTAGGTAAGACTTAGACAATGTAGTTACTGGGTAGTTACTTAGAGCTCTGTCTTCAGCTAGAACTTGAGGTTTTGGATTCTTCACTAACAGAGTAATGGTAGTGACAATCTTGATCCGTGTTTAGTAATGACATTTCAGATTCGATTCTGGACATTAAGATAACAGACCATGTTTAGTTGTTAGACTAAATCTGATTATTTAGGTTCTAGAAGTTTAATCTGTACACACAAGGCGATCGACTAGGAAGATTTAGAAATATTTATGTTAGATACTAGGATTACTTTTAGTTAGGATTTTGATTTAACACTGTAATGTGAAATGTTTCTAGGTGAAGAAGTTTGAAGAGAAGTGCTCAAGTTGCTAAGAAAACCAGGTAAGTGAGTGAGTAAGATTTCCGGCCATTAAGGCCATACATCACAAGGGTACTAGGTAGAAGTTGTCTATGAGGTTTAAAGATTTTCTATGCGATTGTCTTTTAGATTATGGTGCTCGAGTTGATTGTATGATCCTTTGTTGAATGAATGACTTGTTCAGTAGTTGATGAACTAAGATTACTCATGCTCATGCAGTCATGAATGTTTTCCCCAAGCATATGAAACATGTTTTAAGTGCATGACTTCTCCCATGAACAAGATATGAAATATAAAAAACTTATGCAACAAGGATTAAGAGAGGGTTGGGGACGGTTTGGCATATGTCACTGTCCAAAAGGGGGACCATGAATACGACCCGCAAGGAACTATGTACACTCTCACTGTCAACCCCCTTTTTGGCACAAATCCTCCCTTAATCCATAGATGAAACCGAATGAACATGGAAAACAGAATACAAACACGAAAAGAAGTCTTCCATCGGATGAAGTCTTCCATCGGATGAAGTCTTCCATCGGATGAAGTCTTCCATCGGATGAAGTCTTCCATCGGATGAAGTCTTCCATCGGATGAAGTCTTCCATCGGATGAAGTCTTCCATCGGATGAAGTCTTCCATCGGATGAAGTCTTCCATCGGATGAAGTCTTCCATCGGATGAAGTCTTCCATCGGATGAAGTCTTCCATCGGATGAAGTCTTCCATCGGATGAAGTCTTCCATCGGATGAAGTCTTCCATCGGATGAAGTCTTCCATCGGATGAAGTCTTCCATCGGATGAAGTCTTCCATCGGATGAAGTCTTCCATCGGATGAAGTCTTCCATCGGATGAAGTCTTCCATCGGATGAAGTCTTCCATCGGATGAAGTCTTCCATCGGATGAAGTCTTCCATCGGATGAAGTCTTCCATCGGATGAAGTCTTCCATCGGATGAAGTCTTCCATCGGATGAAGTCTTCCATCGGATGAAGTCTTCATGGTCCAACTGTGTGTTGGTTTATTCAGTCATGTTGAAGTTTATGAAAGTCTGAAAGTTTCCTGTCAATCGGATGAAGTTTCCATCGGATGATGTCTTCCATCGGATGAAGTCTTCCATTAGATGAAGTCTTCCATCGGATGAAGTCTTCTATCGAATTAAGTCTCCATCAGATGATGTCTTCCATCGGATCATGTCTTCTATCGGAATGAAGTTTAATGAATCACGTACTGTGCGTGTGTCAATCGATAAATGTAGGTTTCCCATTATCGGCATGAGTATGTATTAAGTCTTGTCGTTTTGTGATCGGAAGGAGTATAATGAATCACGTGATGCGCATGTGTCAATCAATAGTGTAGGTTTCCCATTATCGGCATGAGTATGTATTAAGTCTTATCGTTTTGTGATCGGAAGGAGCATTACGAGTCACGTGACGTGCATGTGTCAATCGGTAGAAGCCGATATTAAGTCTTGTCGTTTTGTGATCGGATGAAGTTTAACGAATTACGTGATGTGCATGTGTCAATCGGTAGGAGCGTGCACCATGCCTTGTCGTTTTGTGATTAGTAGATGTCCTTGAGTTTCCAATTCTCTTCGGCTAAGTGTCTTAACGTTTTGCCTAATTATAGATGTTGTCTACTTATTGGGTTCTCCGCTGTACAGTGGAGGATTAAAGATAGAATTATAATCACTGAAAGAAAATTTAAAATTTCCCGTAATTTCTCTTAGTTCATTCCAATGTTTTGGGTAGCAAAAACTGGGTCTGGCAGACTTGGGGTGTTACAATTATGGTATCAAAGCGAAACCAGGTTCTAAAATCGATTTTGTAGACTGCCTTCCAGCACTGACTGCCACCTGAGTACACTCCAGCAACTATAAGTATTTACGATTTTAGTAATGTCATTACGTTAAGATGTGTTTATCATTACTTGTTTAGGAATCTCAAATTGGTGAGAGGTCAACAAAGGGAGAGCAATGAGGATAGTAACACCATCGCTCAGTTAACCGAGTTGGTTATTCGACAGTCCCGCCAAATTGAGTAGTGGGTGACTGCTAAGGATGAGCAAGGGAATTCTAGCTCAAATACGACTCACGACAATGGAAGCGAGCGTTTTCACCACCTTCGACCTCCTGTATTCAATGGTCAAGTTTCGGATCCTATTTATGCCGAGGTGTGGATTCGGACAGTTGAGGACATGTTCAAGTATGCCAAGGTTGATTAAGGGGACAAGGTCACATGTGCTGTTTTTCATCTTTCATTGGGTGCAAGGCATTGGTGGGATTCAATTCAGAGCACTACAAATGCGGAAACTATGACTTGGGCGTGGTACAAGATGGCCTTTTATGACAAGTATTTTACCTGAGCGGTTCGGGCCAGCAAAAAGATGGAGTTTATGCAGCTGCGCCAAACCGGTTCTTTGGCTGACTGCTGACATTTCCTCTCTTGGCGATTCCTTTGCTTCTAGAGCTCCCTCTCTGCCAGCTATTCCTTCACCGACGACCAGTTCTTCAGCCTCCACTTTGACAATCCACGCTCTATGTAAGACTTATACAATGTAGTTACTGGGTAGTTACTTAGAGCTCTGTCTTTAGCTAGAACTTGAGGTTTCGAATTTTTCACTAACAGAGTAATGGTAGTGACAATCATGATCTGTGTTTAGTAATGGCATTTCTGAATCGATTATGGAAATTAAGATAACAGACTGTGTTTAGTTGTTAGACTTAATCCGGTTATTTAGGTTCGATTTTGATTTAACACTGTGATGTGAAATGTTTCTATGTGAAGAACTTTGAAGACAAATGCTCAAGTTGCTAAGGAAACCAGGTAAGTGAGTGAGTAAGACTTCCGGTCATTAGGGCCGTACATCACAAGGGTACTAAGTAGAAGTTGTTTATGATGTTAAAAGTACCTGTGCTAACGTCTGGTTGTCTTCGGTACTCAAGTTGATGTTATGATCCTTTGATGAATGAATGGCTTGTTCAGTAGTCTGATGAACTAAGATTTACTCATGCTCATGCATCATGAATATTTCTCAAGCATATGAAAATGTTTTAAGTGTATGATTTCTCCCATGAACAAGATATGAACATGAAACTTGTGCAACAAGGATTAAGAGAGGGTTGGGGGGGGGGGGTATTAAGTTTTGTCATTTTGTGATCAGATGAGGTTTAATGAGTCACGAGATGTGCATGTGTCAATCGGTAGAAGCCGATATTAAGTTTTGTCATTTTGTGATCAGATGAGGTTTAATGAGTCACGAGATGTGCATGTGTCAATCGGTAGAAGCCGATATTAAGTTTTGTCATTTTGTGATCAGATGAGGTTTAATGAGTCACGAGATGTGCATGTGTCAATCGGTAGAAGCCGATATTAAGTTTTGTCATTTTGTGATCAGATGAGGTTTAATGAGTCACGAGATGTGCATGTGTCAATCGGTAGAAGCCGATATTAAGTTTTGTCATTTTGTGATCAGATGAGGTTTAATGAGTCACGAGATGTGCATGTGTCAATCGGTAGAAGCCGATATTAAGTTTTGTCATTTTGTGATCAGATGAGGTTTAATGAGTCACGAGATGTGCATGTGTCAATCGGTAGAAGCCGATATTAAGTTTTGTCATTTTGTGATCAGATGAGGATTAAGAGAGGGTTGGGGGGGGGGGGTTTGTATGTCACTGTCCTAAAGAAGGACCATGAATACGACCCGCAAAGGACTATGTACACTCTCACTATCAACCCCCTTTTCGGCACTAATCCTCCCTTAATCCATATGATGAAAACGATGAACATGAACAAGAACAAGAACACGAAAAGATCATGAACATGTGTTTCCTTTAATTTATGCATTCATGCATATATGTTAGCATTGCACTCCTTATTAAGCATTAGGCTTATAGTTTAAACCTTATGATGTACGTGGAGAACTACCAGGTGAGGATTTCAAGTCTAATGAGGATGTTTAAGGCTGGTTGCTGGAAGGAGTTCAGGTTGTTAGTGAGTGGCTGGAAGGCGATTTCAACTCCTGGTTACTACTTTTATCATCTTAGTAAGGTTATGAATACTGAGGTCTCTGTAGGATGCTTTCTTAAAACAATGGATACTGGAACCTGACTGACTAACTTCTGAGTTTGAGAATGATCGTGAAATGATAGAATGATATGTTTTGTTAGAGTCTCTCGCTACACGTATTCTAGATGAGATTATGGTCCAACTGTGTGTTAGTTTATTCAGTCATGTTGAAGTTTGTGAAAGTCTGAAAGTTCCCTGTCTATCGGATGCTGTCTTCCATCGGATGATGTCTTTTATCGGATGATGTCTTCCATCAGATGATGTCCTCTATCAGATGATATCTTCTATCGAAAGGAGTATAATGAGTCACGTGATGTGCATGTGTCAATCGGTAGAAGCTGATATTAAGTCTTGTCGTTTTGTGATCGAATGAGGTTTAATGAGTCACGAGATGTGCATGTGTCAATCGGTAGAAGCCGATATTAAGTTTTGTCATTTTGTGATCAGATGAGGTTTAATGAGTCACGCGATGTGCATGTGTCAATCGGTAGAAGCCGATATTAAGTCTTGTCGTTTTGTGATCAGATGAGGTTTAATGTATCACGTGGGATGCATGTGTCAATCGGTAGAACCCGATATTGTAATGCTCCCAGTCTTCCAGACCCGGTTTGCTACCCACAACATTGAACTAAACTAAGAGAAATTACGGAAAATTTTAAATTTCCTATCAGTGATGATAATTCTATCTTTAATCCTCGACTTTACAGTGGAAAACTCAATAAGTAGACAACGTTTATGATTAAACCAAACGTTAAGACATTTGGCCGAAGGGAATATGAAACTCAAGGACATGTACCGATCGCAAAACGACAAAGCATGGTACACGCTCCTACCGATAAACACATGCATCCTACGTGCTTCATTAAACTTCATCCGATCACAAAACGAAAAGACTTAATATTGGCTTCTACCGATTGACACATGCACATCACGTGACTCATTAAACTTCATCCGATCACAAAACGACAAGACTTAATATTGGCTTCTACTGATTAACACATGCACATCACGTGACTCATTAAACTTCATCCGATCACAAAATGACAAGACTTAATATCGGCTTCTATTGATTGACACATGCACATCACGTGACTCATTAAACTTCATCCGATCACAAAATGACAAGATTTAATATTGGCTTCTACCGATTGACACATGCACATCACGTGACTCATTAAACTTCATCCGATCACAAAATGACAAGACTTAATATTGGCTTCTACCGATTGACACATGCACACGTGACTCATTAAACTTCATCTGGTAGAAGACATCATCCGATGGAAGTCATCATCCGATGGAAGACATCATCCGATAGAAGACATCATCCGATGGAAGACATCATCCGATGGAAGTCATCATCCCATGGAAGACATCATCCGATAAACAGGAAACTTTCAGACTTTCATAAACTTCAACATGACTGAATAAACTAACACATAGTTGGACCATAATCTCATCTAGAATACGTGTAGCGAGAGGCTCTAACAAAACAGATCATCCAATTATTTCACGATCGTCCTCAACCTCAGAAGTTAATCAGTCAGGTTCCAGTATCCATTGTTTTAACAAAGCATCCTACATAGACCTCAGTATTCATAACCTTACTAATATGATAAAAGTAGTAACTAGGAGTTGAAATCGCCTTTCCAGCCACCAATCTGTCACCTTGAGCACCTTCCAGCAACCAGCCTTAAACATTATCATTAGACTTGAAATTCTCACCTGGTAGTTCTTCACCTGCATCATAAGGTTTAAACTATAAGCCTAATGCTTAGTAAGGAGCACATTGCTAACATGTTTGCATGGATGTAAAAATTAATGGAAATACATGTTCATGATCTTTTCGTGTTCTTGTTCTTGTTCATATTCATCGTTTTCATCATATGGATTAAGGGGGGATTTGTGCCGAAAAGGGGTTGACAGTGAGAGTGTACATAATCCCTTGCGGGTCGTATTCATGGTCTTTCTTTTGGACAGTGACATACGCCAAACCGCCCCCAACCCTCTCTTAATCCTTGTTGCATAAGTTTCATGTTCATAATCTTTTTCATGGGAGAAATCATGCACTTAAAACATTTTCATATGCTTGAGAAATTTTCATGATGCATGAGTATGAGTAATCTTAGTTCATCAGACTACAAAACAAACCATTCATTCATCAAAGGATCATAACATCAACTCGAGTACTGAAGACAACCAGACGTTAGCACAGGTACTTTTAACATCATAAACAACTTCTACTTAGTACCTTGTGATGTAGGACCCTAATGGCTAGAAGTCTTACTCACTCACTTACCTGGTTTCCTTAGCAACTTGATCACTTCTCTTCAAACTTCTTCACCTAGAAACATTTCACATCACAGTGTTAAATTAAAATCCTAACTAAAAGTCGTCCTAGTACCTAATATAAATATTTCTAAATCTTCCTAGTTGAGCACCTAGTGTGTACAGATTAAACTTCCAGAACCTAAATAATCGGATTAAGTCTAACAACTAAACACGGTTTGTTATCCTAATGTCCAGAATCAATTCAGAAATACAATTATTAAACACAGATCATGATTGTCACTACCATTACTCTGTTAGTGAAGAATCTGAAACCTCAAGCTCTAGCTGAAGACAGAGCTCAAAGTAACTACCCAGTAACTACATTGTCTAAGTCTTACCTAAAGCGTGGATTGTCGAAGTGGAGGCTGAAGAACTGGTCGCCGGCGAATGAATAGCTGGCAGAGAGGAAGCTCTGGAAGGAAGGGAATCGCCAAGAGAGGAAATTTCGGCTACAATGAGGTTTTAATGAGGTTTAAGAATTCCCATAACCTATTTATACCAATTAAAATCCACCTTAATTACAAACTTGCCACCCAACCTAGTTTCACTCAACAAGTAATAAATGAGTATTTGCATTAATTTTAAAATCATAAAGGTCAATAAAAGGGTGACAATTAAAATGGTTAAGAAAATCACCTGGCTGAAATTGTCAGGTGTTACATCAACCCCTCCTTAAACAAAGTTTTCGTCCTCAAAAATTGATCAAACAAAGAGCTCTGGATGTTTGTCCAACATGTCCTGCTGTCGCTCCCAAGTGGCTTCTTCAATGCCATGCCTTCATCCACAAAACTTTTACAAGAGGAATTTCTTTATTTCGTAGAGTCTTAACTGCAGATTCCAAAATTCGTACAGGTTTCTCTTCATACGTTAATGTCGGCTCAAAGTCAATTTCTGTTGGCTTAACAACCTGTGACGGATCACGTATGCATTTCTTTAGCATGGATACATGAAAGACATTATGGACCTTTTCCAGTGATGGAGGCAATTGCAACCTACAAGTGGTTTTACCAATCCTTGTCAAGACAGTGAAGGGACCAAAAAATCGTGGACTAAGTTTTCCCTTCTTGCCAAATCTTAAAACTCCTTAAACGGTGAAATCTTTAAGAAAACTTCATCTCCAACAGCAAATTCAAGATCCCTCCTTCTTTGGTCTGCATAATTCTTCTGTCGGCTTTGTGCAGTCATCATCCTTTTCCTAATTATGGCAATCTTGTCTGACATCTGCTGTAAAATTTCAGGGCCTAGAAGTTTTGCTTCGCCAACCTCATCCCAGTATAAGGGTGATCTACATTTCCTACCATACAATGCCTCGTAAGGTGCCATACCGATAGTGGACTGGAAACTATTGTTGTAGGAGAATTCCACTAAGGACAGGTATTGATTCCAAGATGTCTGCAAATCCAGCACACACGCCCTCAACATGTCCTCAAGTGTCTGGATTGTTCTCTCTGATTGGCCATTTGTCAGAAGATGAAAAGTAGTGCTGAAAGATAACTTTGTACCAAGCGTGCCTTGAAGACTTTGTCAAAACCTTGAGGTGAACCTGGGATCACGATCGGAGACAATGGATATCGAAATCCCATTCAATCTGATAATTTCTTGAAAATACAGATTAGCAAGCTGGTCCATCGTGTACGTTGTCCTTACCGGTAGAAAGTGAGCTGATTTCGTCATTCTGTCAATTACGACCCAAATGCTATCATGACCTTTAGTTGTCTTAGGTAATTCTACAACAAAATCCATGGCAATGTTTTCCCACTTTCATTCAGGAATCGGTAAGGGTTGAAGGGTACCTCCTGGATGTTGATGTTCTGCTTTAACTTGTTGGCATATCAGACATGATTCCACATACTTGGCAATATCCCTCTTCAAATTCAGGCACCAATAGAGTAACTTCAAGTCCCGATACATCTTGGTGCTGCCAGGATGTATAGAAAAGGGAGACGAGTGCGCCTCGGCCAAGATAAACTTACGTAATTCCTCATCACTTGGAATATACCACCGGTTCCTAAATTTCAAAATACCATCCTTGGAAAGGCTGAACTCAGAAGAGGCGTCCTCCAACTTACTCGTCATGCTCTTATTTTCCTTTGATTCTTTTTGTTGTACCTCCTTGATCCTATCCATGATAGTTGTTCTAATAGAAACATTGGCAAGTAAGGCTGACAGTTCAGAAACCATCTCCAACTCAAACTTCTGTACTTCTGTCCTCAAAGGTATAGACATGGTTGACACCGCGGGCTGCATTGTCGTCGACATCTTGCTTAATGCATCGGCTACTGCATTAGCCTTACCCGGGTGGTACTTAATTTCAAAGTCATAATCAATAACAAACTCTAACCAACGTCTTTGTCTCATGTTCAACTCCTTTTGAGTAAAAAGGTACTTCAGACTTTTATGGTCAGAAAACACTTCACATTGCTGACCATACAAATAGTGTCTCCAAATCTTTAATGCAAAAACAACTGCGACTAATTCCAAATCATGAGTGGGGTAATTCTGTTCATAACTCTTCAGTTGCCTGGAAGCATACGCTACAACCTTGCCTTCTTGCATCAAAACACATCCCAGTCCCACTTTGGATGCGTCACAATAAACACTAAATCTTCCTTCTTCAGTTGGGAGTGTCAAAAGAGGAGCTATAGTCAACTTCAGTTTTAGTGTTTGGAAGCTATCTTCACAAGCTTCAGTCCAAGAGTTCTTGGTGTCCTTCTTAGTTAAACTAGTTAAAGGCTTAGCTATCATAGAGAATCCCTTAATGAACTTCCTATAATAACCTGCAAAACCAAGGAAACTACGGACCCCGCTGGTATTCCTTGGTTGTGGCCAGTCCTTAACAGCCTGAATCTTGGTTGGGTCTACGGATATGCCCTCAGCAGAGATGACATTACCTAAAAAGTTGACCTTATCTAACCAGAACTCACATTTGGACAACTTGGCATAGAGCTACTGCTGATTTAAAGTCAGCGAAAACCACTCTTAGGTGTTCTTCATGGTCAGCTTTAGTCCGTGAATATATTAAGATATCATCAACAAACGCAATCACAAACTTATCCAACTACTCACGAAACACTCGATTCATCACGTCCATAAAGGCTGCAGGTGCATTTGTCAGTCCAAACGACATCACACGAAATTCATAGTGTCCATAGCGGGTTCTGAAGGCTGTCTTTGGTATATCTCCCTCCTTAACCTTCAGTTGGTAGTAACCTGAACGTAAGTCGATCTTTGAAAACACTTTGGCTCCTTGAAGTTGGTCGTCGATACGGGATAAGGGATATCTATTCTTGATTGTTAACTTGTTAACTCTCTGTAATCTATGCACATTCTAAGAGAACCATCTCTCTTCTTAACGAATAGGACAGGTGCACCCCAGGGAGAACAGCTGGGGCGTATAAATCCCTTGTCTACTAATTGTTGTAGTTGGACCTTCAATTCCTTCAACTCAACAGGTGTCATGTGGTAGGGGTTCTTAGACATAGGTAAAGCCTCGGGATATGTGTCGATTACAAACTCGATTTCTCTATCAGGTGGTAGCCCAGGCAAGTGTCCAAAAATGCATCTAGGAACTCTCAGACTATGGGAATATCTTGAAGTTCTACCTTACTCTTTACTTGGACATCAATTATACTGGCTAGATAACTCTCACAACCACCTTTCAGTAACCATTGAGTCTCTAGTGAGGATATAACTGGTATTTTACTTATCTTTGGAATAGCTTGGAAGGAATACCGATCTTCGTTTTGTGGTCAGAACTCAACCAATCCAGACCTACAACTTATCGTGGCATAATGTCTGAATAACCAATCCATCTTTAGTATAACTTCATATCCCTTCATGTCAATTTCGATCAGTTCTACGTATAACTTCTTATTTCCTAATGACACAACATCACCTTTTATTATCTGTTCGGAATGTAAAGACTTCCCCTATGGTAACATAACACTATACGACCTCTCGGCTGGCAAGAGTTCTAATCTATGCTTACATACAAACAGGGTTGATACAAACGAGTGTGTGGCTCCCGTATTTATAAGTGTATAAGCAGAAATTCCACAGATCATAATTGTACCTGTTATGACCTATGCTGCACCACATCCTCATCCTCCATCAAAGCATAGACTCTAGGCGCTACTCTTGCTCGGTTCGAGTCTAGCAGGCATGGGGTAATCTCTGACTATGTTTCCAATCTTGTCACATTTATAGCAACGGCTAGAATACAACTTACATTTGCCATGGTGATTCTTCTGGCAGGTGGAATATAGGGGAGCTAGAGGTCGTTTTCCTTTTCCTTGATCATCGGTCTCTTCACACCTTTCTGCTGTTGCTGCGGTCCCCTATTCAGTTGTGGTTGCCAACCACTGCCCTGGCGCGGTGGTGGCTGAGTATCCTTGATGAACTTCCTTGGTGGTTCACGTTGTTCTTGTACTGTTAACTCAATTTCCTCCAATTCCAAAGCCTTAGCAGTCACTTCGGAATAAGGTATGTTATGGATCCCTGCAGTCTTTACTCCCTAGAAGAGGCTCGGCTTCAGTCCATGGACAAACTGGTGGATCTTATCTTCCTCATCATCCACCAAACGAGGTGCAAACCTGGACAAGGCCTCAAACTTACAGATGTAGTCGGCCACAGAACCGGTTTGGCGCAGCTGCATGAACTCCATCTTTTTGCTGGCCCGAACCGCTCGGCTAAAATACTTGTCATAAAAGGCCGTCTTGAACCACGCTTAAGTCATAGTTTCCGCATTCGTAGTGCTCTGAATTGAGTCCCACCAGTGCCTTGCACCCAATGCGAGATGAAAAACAGCACAAGTGACCTTGTCCCCTTCATCGACCTTGGCATACTTGAACATGTCCTCAATTGTTCGAATCCACTCCTCAACATAAATAGGATCCGAAACTTGACCATTGAATACTGGAGGTCGAAGGCGGTGAAAACGCTCGCTCCCATTGTCGTGAGTCGTATTTGAGCTAGAGTTCCCTTGCTCATCCCTAGCAGTCACCTACTGCTCAATTTGGCAGGGACTCGCGAATAACCAACTTGGTTAACTGGGCGATGGTGTTACTATCCTCATTGCTCTCCCTTTGTTGACCTCTTACCATTTTGAGATTCCTAAACAAGTAATCATAAACACATCTTAACGTAGTGACATTACTAAAATCGTAAATACTTACAGTTGCTGGAGTGTACTCAGGTGGCAGTCAGTGCTGGAAGGCAGTCTACAGAATCAATTTTAGAACCCGGTTTAGCTTTGATACCATAATTGTAACGCCCCGAGTCTTCCAGACCCGGTTTTCTAACAAAAACATTGAACTAAACTAAGAGAAATTACGAAAAATTTTAAATTTTCTCTCAGTGATGATAATTCTATCTTTAATCCTCGACTTTACAGCGGAAAACTCAATAAGTAGACAACGTTTATGATTAGACAAAACGTTAAGACATTTGGCTGATGGGAATTGGAAACTCAAAAACATGTACCGATCGCAAAACGACAAAGCATGGTACACGCTTCTACCGATTGACACATGCAACCCACGTGCTTCATTAAACTTCATCCAGTCACAAAAAGACAAGACTTAATATCGGCTTCTACCGATTGACACTTGCACATCACGTGACTCATTAAATTTCATCCGATCACAAAACGACAAGACTTAATATCGGCTTCCACCGATTGAAACATGCACATCAAGTGACTCATTAAACTTCATCCGATCACAAAACGACATGACTTAATATTGGCTTCTACTGATTGACACATGCACTTCACATAACTCATTAAACTTCATCCGATAGAAGACATCATCCGATGGAAGTCATCATCTGATGGAAGACATCATTCGATGGAAGACATCATCCGATGGAAGACATCATCCGATAGAAAGGAAACTTTCAGACTTTCACAAACTTCAACATGGCTGAATAAATGTAACGACCCTAAGTCCGTACCCATTTACCCGTATAAATTTTTCATTTCTATTTTACATTTTTAAAATAAAACTTTAAAACCTAACGTTAAAGCGGAATTGAAATCGAAACCGAAACCGGAATCGAAATCGAAGTTCGTTTGGTAAATCGTTTCAAATATAAACTAAAACTATTAATAAATAAAACTTAAAACATTTAAATATTTAATAAAAACTAAAGGAGGGGCAGAATCGGAAATGGGGCTGCCAAAAGGAGGCAGCGATCGATCTCTGTAAAATACAGAGATCGATCGCTGCATGCTATGCAGTGATCCTCCTTCAAACACTCCAGCACTTCAACGCACTTCACCATTCTTTCATGCTTACACTTCAACGATTTGCTCTCTGGAATCCGATTTCCAGAGAGCAAAACTTACACTTCTTCACGCCAACAATTACCATAATTTACCACCTAAATCAAATCAATTAAACTAAAACGTATTCTAAGTTCAATCGACTCGAGTCAGGCTTTGCGAAATCCGACTGCGTGGATAGCTCTAAAAACCGAACTATCCGTAACAACCCACAAACAATTCATAACACTTAATTTAAACAACCAAACAGTTCCAGAATTTCTATAACGTTTAAATAACGGTTCTAAACCAAAACATTTCATAACGTTTATCAAAACTGTTATACCAAAGCGTTTTACATACAATTACCAAAACGTTATCTAACCCCTATCCAGATCCAAACAACCTAAATATTCTATACAATTATCAGATCAAAACATCCCAAAATAACCCCAGAGTCCATACATACATCCCCACGGGTCATATCGCGCCTCGACTACTCAGCGCACTCCCACGAGCATCATCCATCAGCTGCTCCTACATCAGGAGGAGGAATATCATTCTCACCTGGGTCAACGTAACCTAGAACGTCACCTACACCATACAGACACATATGAGATATTGAAATCTCAGTAAGCTACGTAAATGCAGATGCATGCGTGCGTATGCCATTCAAAAATCATGCTCAGATTCAGATTACAGATACAGAATTACAGATTACAGATTCATTACGTCACAGACAGACAGAATTGTCACCGAAACCTCTACCCACTAAGCGGAGAGGGCCCATCCAGCGGTCGGACTACCCCTTCCACCTAGAGAGGGGGGGTACACGCTTGCAACACGCACAGTCGTGCCTGAGCCCCATCCCGCGTGACCAGAAACAGACAGATTACGTTTATTCATTCAGATTTCGTTACAGATTTCATTTCAGATATACGTTCCTTTTCTTAAAAACACGTGCAGAAATTCATTTTCATGACTTTCGAAAACCGTGATGCATGAACAGTTCATATCGGCAGAAAGTAAACAAACAGTTCATATCAGCAGACAATATAACATAACCTATAAACAACTAACCTAACTACCCAACCTAAACAACGTAAAACAAGGAACCCTCAAGGATCCTTGATACGACGACGAAGTATGGTGTAGACCTTTCGGTCAAGCAAGTCACGAGAACTTACCTTGAGCGCGCTGGATCTCAAGCTTCGTCCACTGGAGTCGCGTGTCTGAGGTAAAACACGATATTTGCCGTTAAAACCGAGTTAAGCTATTAAACGTCCAAATTAACAAAACCTTAACTAAAGATATTTCCTAATGCCTTAATTCGCCTAATGCCTTAATTCGATTTATTAAGCTAATTCATCGAGCAATCGAACTTTTTCCGAAAACCCTAAAATTCTCGGATTTTTAACTTTTTCACAAATCGATTTATCTTCGTCCGATAATGTCCAATACGTTCAATACGTACTTAGTCAAGGCTAACCTATTAATTACGAGCCCTAATTCGACATTTTTATCGAAACCCTAACGTTAAATCGACCTAAAACTTGGAATTTAACGCTCAAAGACCGAAGCTACATACCGAGGGTTGCGAGAGGAGAAGAAACCGTGAAGGACGGAGGAGGAACGGAGGTCGGACGGAGCTCGGATTGAAGATCGGCGTCGGCGGCCGAGAGAGAAAAACACTCTCTGTTCGTGCGATCCAGAGAAGAGAAGAAAGGAAGTGAGGAAAAAGAGAGATTTGTGATGTTTAAATAAAAATTGATTTGCAAATTACCATTTTGCCCTTCTCACTTAATTCTATTCGTTTCGTCGTTCGTTTCGTTAATCGTCCAACTATTCAGATTCTCGAAAGTTCCATATTTTGCCAATAACTTCTATTCATTGCCAGGGATTTATTAAAACTGTCCGTTCGCAATTTGGACCTCGTTCGCTATTTTTACGAGAACGTCTTTTACATTACGAAAAGTGTATTTACTCGGAATGTAGTGTTTGATCTCCGAAAATTCCCGTAATTTCCTTAAAATTCTTATTATTCGTTAGAATCGTAATGACGCTTTCTTTTTGTGAATCGGACCTGATTTGACATATTTACCAAAAATGTCATTAAATAAGGAAATGATAATATAACATAATATATCCAAAAATCCGTACAAGCCGGATATTACAATAAACTAACACACAGTTGGACCATAATCTTATATAGAATACGTGTAGCAAGAGGCTACAACAAAACAGATCATCATATCATTTCACGATCATCCTCAAACTCAGAAGTTAATCAGTCAGGTTCCAGTATCCATTGTTTTAAGAAAGCATCCTACATAGACCTCAGTATTCATAACCTTATTAATATGATAAAACTAGTAATCAAGAGTTGAAATCGCCTTTCCAGCCACCAATCTGTCACCCTGAGCACCTTCCAGCAACCAGCCTTAAACATCTTCATTAGACTTGAAATCCTCACCTGGTAGTTCTTCACCTACATCATAAGGTTTAAACTATAAGCCTAATGCTTAGTAAGGAGCGCATTGCTAACATATATGCGTGAATGCACAAATTAAAGGAAACACATGTTCATGATCTTTTCGTGTTCTTGTTCTTGTTCATATTCATCGTTTTCATCATATGGATTAAGGGAGGATTTGTGCCGAAAATGGGGTTGACAATGAGAGTGTACATAATCCCTTACGGGTCGTATTCATGGTCCTTCTTTTGGATAGTGACCTATGTCAAACCGCCCCCAACCCTCTCATGGGAGAAATATGCGTGAATGCACAAATTAAAGGAAACACATGTTCATGATCTCTTCGTGTTCTTGTTCTTGTTCATATTCATCGTTTTCATCATATGGATTAAGGGAGGATTTGTGCCGAAAAGGGGGTTGACAATGAGAGTGTACATAATCCCTTGCGGGTCGTATTCATGGTCCTTCTTTTGGATAGTGACCTACGTCAAACCGCCCCCAACCCTCTCTTAATCTGCATAAGTTTCATGTTCATATCTTTTTCATGGGAGAAATCATGCACTTAAAACATTTTCATATGCTTGAGAAATTTTCATGATGCATGAGCATGAGTAATCTTAGTTCATAAGACTACATAACAAACCATTCATTCATCAAAGAATCATAACATGAACTTGAGTACTAAAGACAACCAGACGTTAGCACAGGTACTTTTAACATCTTAAACAACTTCTACTTAGTACCCTTGTGATGTAGGACCCTAATGGCCAGAAGTCTTACTCACTCACTTACCTGGTTTCCTTAGCAACTTGAGCACTTCTCTTCAAATTTCTTCCCCTAGAAACATTTCACATCGCAATGTTAAATCAAAATCCTAACTAAAAGTCGTCCTAGTCGAGCGCCTAGTGTGTACAGATTAAACTTCCAGAACCTAAATAATCGGATTAGGTCTAACAACTAAACACGGTCTGTTATCCTAATGTCCAGAATCGATTCAGAAATGCCATTATTAAACACAGATCATGATTGTCACTACCATTACTCCGTTAGTGAAGAATCCGAAACCTCAAGTTCTAGCTAAAGAGAGAGCTCAAAGTAACTACCCAGTAACTACATTGTTTAAGTCTTACCTAGAGCGTGGATTGTCGAAGTGGAGGCTGAAGAACTGGTCGCCAGCGAAGGAATAGCTGGCAGAGAGGAAGCTCTAGAAGGAAGGGAATCGCCGAGAGAGGAAATGTCGGCTACAGTGAGGTTTTAATGAGGTTTAAGAATTCCCATAACCTATTTAAACCAATTAAAATCCACCTTAATTACAAACTTGCCACCCAACATAGTTTCACTCAACAAGTAATAAATAAGTCTTGGCATTAATTTTAAAATCATAAAGGTCAATAAAAGGGTGACAATTAAAATAGTTAAGAAAATCATCTTTCTGAAATTGTCGGATGTTACAGATATTAAGTCTTGTCGTTTTGTGATCGGATGAGGTTTAATGAATCACGTGGGATGCATGTGTCAATCGGTAGATGTAGGTTTTTCCATTATCGGCAGGAGTATGTATTAAGTCTTGTCGTTTTGTGATCGGATGAGGTTTAATGAATCACGTGGGATGCATGTGTCAATCGGTAGATGTCCTTGAGTTTCCAATTCCCTTTGGCCAAATGTCTTAACGTTTTGTCTAATTATAAACGTTGTCTACTTATTGAGTTTTCCGCTGTAAAGTCGAGGATTAAAGATAGAATTATCATCACTTAGAGAAAATTTAAAATTTTCCGTAATTTCGCTTAGTTCAGTTCAATATTTTGGGTAGCAAAACCGGGTCTGGAAGACTTGGGGCGTTACAGTGCATGGGAAGCTAGTTCAACGAAATTGGAGTTCACAAGGAAGCAAAGCTCCAAATGTAATGAAGAAAATTCTCGAGCACCAACTGGACTAGCAGAAGCGGGAATTTGGCTTCCGGAGATCAAGTTTTGTAATTTTCCTTTATTTTATTTTTTATTTTTTTCTTTTGGCAAACTCTTAGCCATTAGTCATTTTCATGCTTTAGTATTTTACTTAGGCTTAGTCACATATTGGTGGCTTGGTTGAGATTTACCATTTGGCCCAAATTTTGGGATCCATTACTTGACCCATTATTTGGCCCATTACTTGGAGGCATTTGGAGGCCCACTTGGGGACATCACTTGGCACATTTGGAGGCATCACATTTGGCCCATTCTTTTGAAGATACTTAGGCCCATTGTGTTTTAACCCAAGGGAGGCCCAAACTTTGATATTTAACCTTGCAAGGACAAGAGATAGTGGCCTCATGGATTGATGATGTGGCAAGATTCCCTCTATTGATCTATTTAAGCATGGCATTCATCTCCACCCTAGGATTTGTGCTTGTTTGCCTTGATCTTGGCCATCCATCCTTTTTTCATCCAAGGGCCACAATTCATTCATCCTTATGGAAACCCTAACTATCCACCTTAGGATTGCCTATTTAAGCATAGCATTGGTGCATG
Source organism: Begonia masoniana (assembly GCA_022432975.1). NCBI lineage: Eukaryota > Viridiplantae > Streptophyta > Magnoliopsida > Cucurbitales > Begoniaceae > Begonia > Begonia masoniana. The sequence continues at coordinate 4,775,216 of CM039503.1, read as the reverse complement.
TATTGGAACTTTTGCCAAATTTATAAAACTCCTATTTCTCTCCAAGCTTGTTTGCTTTGGTTTTCCTTGATTCTTTGAATCAAGTGGAGAAGCCCTCCATTGTTAACCCAGCATTCGGGCTGCTAGGTTAACTCTCAGCTATTCTATCGCCTTCTCCATTTGGATTAGGAGTGAGGATGAAAACCTAGGCCATAGGTGGTCGTTTTTCCTCAGGGAAAATTGTTTATCCAAGAGCGTAAAACGTAAGATAGCTCTTTGGATCCGCCAAAGGTATTTTCATTTCTAGCATTTCCATTACCTTTCATACACATCTCCACCTTTAATTTCGGCTCTCACATTAACACATCTCACCTTTAATTTCTTGCAATTTTCTTCTTCATCCTTCTTGTATTTTTCATCTCCACGGATTTCCTTCATTCCACTACTTCTTCTCCCATCTATTTCTATTTTTTTTTTATACTCATTATGCATCATACATTAGGCCACTAGCACAGACATCACTCACCTCATTTTTTCTTTGCATTTATTGACATATTTATTCCTTATTTTTGGTCATATTCACAACCACACACCCGAACACTCTCTTGACTAAATTTGTGGATTTTACACGAACCCTTTTCTAAGGGCCACCACGTCAGACCTCAATACAAGTCATTCTCATCACTTCAAGTTAAAACATTGAAGGTTAAATGGATAACTTAGGTTCTAACCACAAGTCATGTAACAATGAACCTCATTTGCTTGATACGTTCAGTTCTTTTGGAACAAATCGATTGAAGTGAAGTTTCTTATACTTCATCAAATGCATTACTAAGTCTTAATTACATGTCCATGAAGCTAATTAGAACCTCAATACACGTTGTTCTCATCATTTCAAGTTAAAACCTTGAAGGTTAATTGGATAACTTAGGTTCCAACCACAAGTCATGTAACAATAAACCTCATTTGCTTGATACGTTCAGTTCTTTTGGAACAAATCGATTGAAGTGAAGTTTCTTATACTTCATCAAATGCATTACTAAGTCTTAATTACATGTCCATGAAGCTAATTAGAACCTCAATACACGTTGTTCTCATCATTTCAAGTTAAAACCTTGAAGGTTAATTGGATAACTTAGGTTCCAACCACAAGTCATGTAACAATAAACCTCATTTGCATGACACGTTCAGTTCTTTTGGAACAAATCGATTGAAGTGAAGTTTCTTATACTTCATCAAACGCATTACTAAGTTTTAATTACGCTTCCATGAAGCATATTGGGACCTCAATACATGTCGTACTCATCACTTCAAGTTAAAGCCTTAAAGGTGAAATTGATAACTTAGGTTCTAACCACAAGTCATGTAACAATGAACCTCATTTGCTTGATACGTTCAGTATTTTTCGAACAAATTGGTAGAAGTAAAATTTCTTATACTTCATCAAACGCATTACTAAGTCTTAATTACGCGCCCATGAAGATTATTAGGATCTCAATACACGTCGTTCTCATCACTTCAAGTTAAAACCTTGAAGGCTAAATGGATAACTTAGGTTCTAACCATAGGTCATGTAACAATGAACCTCATTTTCTTGATACGTTCAGTTCTTTTGGAACAAATCGATTGAAGTGAAGTTTCTTATCCTTCATCAAACGCATTGCTAAGTCTTAATTACGCGTCCATGAAGCATATTGGGACCTCAATTGTAACACCCCTAAAACTGTACCCGTTTTTCCCCGAATATATATATATTTTTTTTTTCCTATTAAATTTAATTAAACTTTAAGTGGAAGCTAAACCGAAATCGAAACCAGAATCGAAATCGGAATTGAAAACTAACCTTTAAAACAATTTAAATAAAACTTTTAAAACAATTAAATTAAATCAATTAAAACTAATAAAACATAATAAAACATTAGGAGAAAAACGGGTACAGTTTTAGGGGTGTTACAGTTATGGTATCAAAGCCCCGGGTTTTAAAATCGGTTCTGTAGACTGCTCGACTGCACAGCCACTACGCGGACATCCTTCATCAACTGTAAGTATGTTTATAGCTTTATTTGGTTTCTAGTTTCTTAGTATATTTGTTTTAACTTTTATATAGGAGTTATATAGCTATGGTGCGTCCACGGAATGATCGAGACGACCGTGATGATACGATTGACACGCTTAAGGATTTTATCGCCCAGCAGTCTCAGCATATGGAGAGACAGGCTGAGCAGATGGCTAGACAATCCGAGCAGCTGGGCATTATGATTGACAGAGAGGGCACTAGAGCCCGAGAGCCAGCCATTCCGGTTAATCGCGGGATGGAGAGATTTCAAAAGCTCCAGCCCCCCGTGTTTAACGGGCAGTCTACGGATCCCTCTTCGGCTGAAGAGTGGATTCGTACTATGGAGGATATGTTGGGTTACGCGAGCATCGAGGACGGACAGAAGGTAGCGTTGGTGACCTACCACCTAGCCTTGGATGCCAGATTTTGGTGGGATTCAGTGAAGTCAGACACCGATGTGACTCTTATGAGCTGGGACAGATTCAGAGAGTTATTCTACGACAAGTATTTCAGTCATACCGTTCGCGAGGCGAAGATGATGGAGTTTATGCAGTTGAGACAGACTGCTTCTATTCCCGAGTACGTCAGGAGGTTTGAGGCGTTATCTCGGTTCGCACCGCGTCAGGTTGGCATCAACGAGGACAAGGTACGGAGGTTTTTACAGGGGCTTAGTCGAGAGTTCCGTATGCGCCTTACTATATCGGGGGTACGGAATGTATCCTATGATGACATCGTGGCCAGGGAGCTAGACAATGAGGCAGTTGATGTGGATACTGTCAGATCGAGGGAGCCATCCAAGGGCTTCTTCCGTGAGATCTACCCTCAGGTCAGGGGTAAGGGCTGGCAACCGAGAGCGCAGCCTCAGCCACAGCAGCAGAGGGGTATTAAAAGGCCTCTGGAGGGAGGTATTGACCGGGGAAAGGGGAAGCAGTTACAGGTTACTTCTCAGGCACCAGTTTGTCCTAAATGCCAGAGGGAGCACACTGGCCAGTGCAGGATGGGCACGAATGTATGTTATTGGTGTGGGGAGCCGGGCCATTTTGTTAGGGATTGCCCGAGACGGAGTGGAGGACTGCCAGCCACTGATCAGAGGAGAGTTGTGCCCAGAGTTTTTGCCTTTATTGAGCCGGGTGACGTTGATGACGAGGCTCAGCCTGCCGTGATTGCAGGTACTATTTTACTTATGGGTGCTACTGTATTTACACTGATGGATACCGGAGCTACGCACTCCTTCGTGTCGACTGCATGTATGGCTAGACTGGGACTAGAGTCAGAGTTAGCTGGGGTCGAGTTTAGTCTGATGCTGCCTTCGGGAGAGCATATGCAGTCAGATCGTATTCTCCAGGGCAATGTAGTCTCGGTGGGGAGCAATACCCTCTATGCTTGCCTGATTGTTATGCGCATAGAGCGGTACGATCTTATTTTGGGGATGGACTGGCTAGCACAGCACTTCGCCACCATCGATTGTCGCTCCGGGATTGTGACCTTCCGACCCCCGGACAGAGCGGAGTTTTCTTATCAGGCGATGAACCGATTGACTGGATCGCCTATCTCTTATTCTATGCAGGTCAACGAGCAGTTCAAAGGTGCGTGCTCTATTTTTATGGCCTCAGTATTTGATGTACAGTTGCTCAGCGGATTACAGCCGAGCGACATTCCTATTGTCAGAGATTTCTCTGGTATATTTCTTGACGATCTTCCCGGATTACCGCCCGACCGGGAGATTGAGTTCACAATTGATGTCTATCCGAACACCGCGCCGACGTTTAAGAATCCGTACAGATTAGCGCCGGCTGAGTAAAGAGAGTTGAGGACTCAGCTTGACGAGCTATTAGAGAAGGGTTTCATCCGACCCAGCGTTTCGCCCTGGGGTGCGCCTGTTCTGTTTGTTAAAAAGAAGGACGGGACCCTCAGGATGTGTATTGATTACAGGGAGTTGAACAAGTTGACATTGAAGAACAAGTATCCACTGCCCAGGATCGACGACTTGTTTGATCAGCTACAGGGTGCCCGAGTATTCTCCAGGATCGACCTGCGCTCGGGTTACTATCAGCTGAAGGTCCGAAGGGATGACGTGCCAAAGACCGCGTTCAGGACGAGGTATGGGCATTATGAGTTCCTCGTTATGTCATTTGGGCTCACTAATGCTCCTGCAGCGTTCATGGATCTGATGAACCGTGTCTTTAAGGAGTACTTGGACAAGTTCGTAGTGGTATTTATTGACGACATCCTCATCTATTCTAAGACGAAGGAAGACCACGAGGAGCATTTGAGGATCGTTTTACAGATATTAAGTCAGCGCCAGCTCTATCCGAAGTTTTCCAAGTGCGAGTTCTGGCTTGACAGAGTGAGTTTCCTTGGCCATATTATATCACAGGACGGAGTTTCTGTGGATCCGAGCAAAGTCCTGGCGGTCAGTGATTGGCCGCAGCCGAAGAATGTACGTGAGGTACGTGGATTTCTCGGATTGGCCGGTTATTACCGGAAGTTTATTCAGGGGTTCTCGAAGATCGCACTTCCCTTATCACGATTGACTCGAAAGCATGAGAGATTTATATGGTCGTCTGCTTGTGATGACAGCTTTGCGGAGTTAAAGCAGAGGTTGACCACCGCTCCAGTGCTGGCACTGCCTGTTGAAGGTGTCAGATTCAGTGTTTATTGCGATGCATCTGGAGTGGGACTTGGTTGTGTTCTGATGCAAGAGGGGAGAGTCATTTCTTACGCTTCTCGGCAGCTGAAGCCGTATGAGCAGAACTACCCTACGCATGACCTCGAGTTAGCGGCTGTGGTCTTCGCACTGAAGATATGGAGACACTATTTGTATGGGCAGCAGTGCGACGTATTCTCCGACCACAAGAGCCTGAAGTACCTATTTACGCAGAAGGAGCTGAACATGAGACAGAGACGATGGCTCGAGTTTGTTAAAGACTATGATTTTGACATCAAGTACCATCCGGGGAAGGCGAACAAGGTTGCTGATGCCTTGAGTAGAGTGCCTTCTGCGAGTCAGCCTTCATTAGCAGCGATGTCAGTTACGCTGCGATCTGAGATTGAGAGGTTCGACGTGGAGATAGTGGCTGAGTTATCCGGTATGCTCGCCAACATTTCTCTCAGGCCGACTATTCTGGATCGTATACGAGAGGCTCAGCGGAGCGATTCGGAGTGTATGGAGCTTCGATCCAGTATGATGTTAGATGACTCGTCGGATTTCCATTTATCAGCAGATGGTATTCTGAAGTTCGGGCACAGGTGGTACGTGCCTAGCGACGAGAGTCTGAGGAAGGAGATATTGGCTGAGGCACATTCTTCAGCTTATTCTGTGCACCCGGGAAGTACCAAGATGTACCGGGACTTACGGCAGCACTTTTGGTGGCCAGGTATGAAGAGAGAGGTCGCCCAGTACGTCGAGACCTGTTTAGTTTGTCAACAGGTTAAGGCGGAGCACCAGAGACCAGCTGGAACACTACAGCCACTGCCGATTCCGGAGTGGAAATGGGAGCAGATCTCTATGGATTTCATTGTGGAGCTCCCGAGGACTACGAGAGGCCACGACGGCATTTGGGTTATTGTGGACCGATTGACAAAGTCGGCTCACTTTTTGCCCGTAAAGATGACATCGTCTATGGACCAGCTTGCCGAACTCTATGTGCAGGAGATTGTCAGATTGCACGGAGTTCCAGTTTCTATTGTCTCCGACAGGGATCCTAGATTCACGTCAAAGTTCTGGAAGAGTTTACACAGAGCTATGGGGACTCAGCTAGATTTCAGCACAGCGTTTCATCCTCAGACCGATGGTCAGACAGAGAGGACTAATCAGATTCTGGAGGATATGCTCAGAGCGTGTGTGCTGGAGTTTCAGGGCTCTTGGAGCCGATATTTACCGCTGATCGAGTTCTCGTATAATAACAGCTACCAGGCTACTATTGGCATGGCTCCGTATGAAGCCTTATATGGTCGGATGTGTAGATCTCCACTATATTGGAGCGAGGTTGGCGAGGCCAGCATCGTTGGTCCCGAGATTCTACAGCAGACGACAGAGAAGATTGCCATTATTCGACAGCGTATTATGGTAGCTCTGAGCAGGCAAAAGAGCTATGCAGACACACGACGGAGAGAGCTAGAGTTTGAAGAAGGTGACGAGGTCTACCTTAAAGTTTCTCCATTCAAAGGCATAGCGAGATTTGGAAGGAGGGGTAAGTTAAACCCTCGTTATGTGGGGCCCTTTCCTATTCTGAAGAGGATCGGGAAGCTAGCGTACAGACTACAGCTTCCAGCTTCTATGGAGGGTATCCACGACGTATTCCACGTGTCTATGCTTCGGAAGTGTCTTCGCAATCCGTCGCATATCATAGAGCCTACGGAGATCGAGGTACAGCCTACCTTGAATTACGAGGTGAGGCCGTTACGTATTTTGGAGTTTTCCACCAAGATTTTGCGCAACAAGGAAATTCCGCTAGTCAAAGTCCTTTGGCGGAACCATGAGGTGGAAGAGGCGACTTGGGAACGACAACAAGATATGATGACGAGTTATCCCACGCTGTTTTGAGTGAGTTATATGTATGATTTAATTTTGTGGACAAAATTCTGAATAAGGAGGGTAGAATGTAATACCCAGCATGTACGGATTTCGGATATATTATACTATATTATTATTTTATTATATAATGCCATTTTTGATAAATATGTCAAATCAGGTCCGTTTCACGAAAAGAAAGCGCCATTATGACCCTAGCGAATAATAAGAATTTTAAGGAATTTACGGGAATTTTCGGAGTAACAACGTTGTATTCCGAGTAATTAAGTTTCTTGTAGTGTAAAAGACGTTCTCGTAAAATTAGTAAACGAGGTCCGAATTGCGAACGGTCAGTTTTATTAGATCCCGAGTACTAAGTTGGACTTATTGGTGAAATAAGGAAGTTTTGGGAACTCAAATCGTTGGACGATTAACGAACCGAAGAACAAAGTTAATATAAAAACTTAGAAAAGGGCAAAATCGTCTTTAGCATTCAATTATTTATTTCTTCATTTAAAATCGAATTTGTTTCAATCGCAGAACACTTCTGCGATTGAAATCCCTCATTTTCTTCCAGAGAAGAAAAAGCCCTCGTAGAACCTCCTCTGCCGACAGTGAAATCCAACCATTTCGACTCCGATTTTCCTTCCGTTCGTCTCGTTTTCTTCACGCGTTCTCCTCCAATCGACATTCTCGGTAAGTCTCTATAGTTTTGGAACATTGAAATCCGAGTTTCGTAAAGTTTTAAACGTTTAGGTTCGTTTAGGTTTTCGATTAAAAACGAGATCTAGGGCTCGTAATCGATAGGTTGTCAATGATTAAGTAAATATTGAACGTGTTGGACGTATTTGGACGAATCTAATCGATTTAGGAAAAATGTTAGAATTTACGAAATTTCGAGATTTTTGAATAAACTCGTTTAACGTAAATCCTTGTAAATTGCTTAGGTAAACAGTGCTCGTGGACGGGTTTAAGCTGCTTTGGACGCGAGGTAAGTTCTCGTGAGTTTCTTTAGCCAAATCGGCCTACACCGTACATCGTGTCGTCTCGAGGCGTTTTGGAGATGCCTTTAGTTAGTTTTGCTCGGTTTGGGTAGCTAGGTCTTAGGAGTTTATAGTTTACGTTTTTTTTTAAAGTCCCGATGGTCTATGTGTTGCTTGTTTATTGTATGATATTGAACTGTTCACGCATCACTTGGTTTTAAAGAAAAGCATGAAAACGAATTTCTGCACAGAGTTTTAAAGATAACGTAAAGCATAGCATCGGCCGAAAGGCTTACAGTGCACGGCCGAAAGGCTTACAGTTCACGGCCGAAAGGCTTACAGTTCACGGCCGAAAGGCTTACAGTTCACGGCCGAAAGGCTTACAGTACACCGGCCGAAAGGCTTACAGGCCGAAAGGCATACAGTTACAGGTCACGCGAGGTGGGGCTCAGGCACGGCTGTACGGATTGTAAGCGTGTACCCCCCTCCTCTAGCTGGAAAGAGTAGTCCGCCCGCTGGATGAGCTCTCTCTGGTTAGAGGGTATAGGATCTCGGTGACACCTACAGAACATTGCATAGAAAGATAAAATAAAGCATGATTTATCGAACTCATAGCACAGCATGCATCGCATTTACTAGGGCTTACTGAGATTTATCTCATAGTGTGTTTATGTATGGTGTAGGTGACATAGACTACGAGATACCAGGTGAGGACGACGTTCCTCCACCTGAGGCATAGCTCAGTTGACGGATGATGGCTGCGGTGGTGTGCTGGCGCAGTCGAGGCTTACACGACCCGTGGGGACAGTATGTATAGATTTTGAGGGTTTTTGGGCTGTTTGACATGTATAGATGTATAGTATAGAAATTCTGGAACTGCTTGGTTTAAATTGTATTTAATGTTATATAGAAATATTTTGGGTTTAAACTGCGTTTAAATGTTACGAAAACGTCTTAAATGACTTTAGGATTTGTTACGGATAAGCTCGGTTTTTAGAGCTATCTATGCAGTTGGACTTCGCAAAGTCTGACGCAAATCGATTGAGCGTTGAGTACGTTTTAATTGATCGATTATCAGTTGAGTTTAGGTCGTGTGATATGGTGAGTGTCTGTGTAAAAAGAAGAGTTTTGCTCTCTGGAAATCGGATTCCAGAGAGCAAATAGAGGAGTTCAATTCTGTGAAAGAATTGAAGGTAAGTATGCACTAGTTGCTCTCTGGAAATCCCAGAGAGCAAGTGTTCTGGTCGCTGCTGTGCAGCGACTGGGCTCTGCAACATGCAGCGCCCGATCGCTGCACAAGTGCAGCGACTGGGCGCTGCGATGTGCAGCGCCCGATCGCTGCATTGTGCAGCGATCGAGCGCTGCACAATGCAGCGCCTGCGGCGATTGGGCGCTGCAATTAGCAGCGACCAGTCGCTGCTCCTTTTGAGGGCAGAATTCCAATTCTGCCCTCCTAATGTTTTATTATGTTTTATTAGTTTTAATTGATTTAATTTAATTGTTTTAAAAGTTTTATTTAAATTGTTTTAAAGGTTAGTTTTCAATTCCGATTTCGATTCTGGTTTCGATTTCGGTTTAGCTTCCACTTAAAGTTTAATTAAATTTAATAGGAAAAAAAAAATAAATATATTCGGGGAAAAACGGGTACAGTTTTAGGGGTGTTACATCAATACACGTCGTTTTCATCAGTTCAATTTAAAACATTGAAGGTTAAATAGATAACTAAGGTTCTAACCACAAGTCATGTAACAATGAACCTCATTTGCTTGATACGTTCAGTTCTTTTGGAACAAATCGATTGAAGTGAAGTTTCTTATAATTCATCAAACTGATTACTAAGTCATAATTACCCGTCCATGAAGCTTATTGGGACCTCAATAAATATCATTCTCATCACTTCAAGTTAAAACCTTGAAAGTGAAATGGATAACTTATTTTCTAACCACAAGTCATGTAATAAGTAAACCTCAGTTGCATGACACGTTCAGTTCTTTAGGAACAAATCGATTGAATTGAATTTTCTTATACTTTATCAAACGCATTACTATGTCTTAATTACGCATCCATGAAGCTTCTTGGGATCTCAATACACGTCGTTTTCATAACTTCAAGTTAAAACCTTGAAGGTTAATGAGATAACTTAGGTTCTAACCCCAAGTCATGTAACAATGAACCTCATTTGCTTGATACATTTAGTTCTTTTGGAACAAATCGATTGAAGTAAAGTTTCTTATACTTCATCAAATGCATTACTAAGTCTTAATTACGCGTCTATGAAGCTTATTGGGATCTCAATACACGTCGTTCTCATCACTCCAAGTTAAAACCTTAAAGGTTAAATGGATAACTTAGGTTCTAACCACAAGTCATGTAACAATTAACATCATTTGCTTGATACGTTCAGTTCTTTTGGAACAAATCGATTGAAGTGAAGTTTCTTATACTTCATCAAACGCATTACTAAGTCTTAATTACGCTTCCATGAAGCATTTTGGGACATCAATACACGTCGTTCTCATCACTTCAAGTTAAAACCTTAAGATGAAATGGATAACTTAGGTTCTAACCACAAGTCATGTAACAATGAACCTCATTTGCTTGATACGTTCAGTTCTTTTGGAACAAATCGATTGAAGTGAAGTTTCTTATACTTCTTCAAAGGCATTACTAAGTCTTAATTACGCTTCCATGAAGCATATTGGGACCTCAATACACATCGTTCTCATCACTTCAAGTTAAAACCTTAAAGGTGTAATGAATAACTTAGGTTCTAACCACAAGTCATGTAACAATGAACCTCATTTGCTTGATACGTTCAGTTCTTTTGGAACAAATCTATTGAAGTGAAGTTTCTTATACTTCATCGAACGCATTACTAAGTCTTAATTACGCGTCCATGAAGCTAATTGGGACCTCAATACACTTCGTTCTCATCATTGAAAGTTAAAACCTTGAAGGTTAAATTGATAACTTAGGTTCTAACCACAGGTCATGTGACAACCCCGTTAAGGGTCGAGACTAATTCATAATTTAGTGGAACTCTCACTCTAAATAATCTCTCTGCACATTTTTTTGCAAAAACTTTAAAGAACTTCAAACCATTGTCACATCTGACAAAAACTAACTCTTCAACACCCGACTCATCCAAAAAACTGTCGGCATAACTAGTCGCATAGCAGAGCGGCTAAACTCAGACATTGATTTCATAACCCGATCGGGCAGTGGAATGGTGCCCTCAGACCTCACAACTTCATCGTCGCCGGGCTGCATTGATTTGCAAACATCCACCGATCAACATGTGTATCTCACGTGCCACATTAAACTTAATCCGATCGCTAACGACAAAATTTATATACACTCATCCTATAAAATAAACAGCATCATCCGATAGGATAAACAACATCATCCGATAGGATAAACAACATCATCCGATTGACATGCGTATCTCACGTGACACATTAAGACTCCATCTGTTCACTAGACGACAAAACCTATATACACTTATCCGATGAAATAAACAGCATCATCCGATCATAAAACGACATAGTTTAAACTACTCCTGCCGATGACGTCAACCGGATGATTTACTCATCCGATCAAAACAACACTACTCACATCATCCGAATACTCATCTTTACTCATATCGTCCGATCACAAAACGACAAAGTTTAAACTACTCCTGCCGATGACGTCAATCGGATGATTTACTCATCCGATCAAAATAACACTACTCACATCATCCGATTACTCATCTTTACTCACATCATCACAAACAATCCTACTCTGACTTAAACATAACCTCAATCTGAGTATACATAGCGGAAGACTTCATTAAAACAGACCATCACATATCTATAAATCCTCAAAATCATTCTCGAGCTCTTAAGAGAAACCTCATCCTACTTAGAAATTATATCAGTCATATTCTAGTATCTAATGACATGAGAAAACTCTTCCTATTTTAACCTCAGTTTTCGGAATTCTTACTGACATCACATGAGCAGTAACCACGGGTCATAATCGCCTTTTCCAGCTACGCATTGTCACCCTGAGCACATCCAACAACCAGCCTTAGACTTCCTCATTGAATTTGGAATCCTCACCTGTTAATTCTTCACCTACATCATAATGTTTAAACTATAAGCCTAATGCTTAGTAAGGAATACAATGCTAACACATATGCATGAATGCATAGTTTAAAGAAACGCATGTTCATGAATCTTTCTTGTTCTTGTTCGTATTCATGTTCATATTCATCATTCATATTCATCATTCATATTCATCATTTACATTCATCATTCATATTCATCATTTACATTGTATGGATTAAGAAAGGATTTGTGCCGGTAAAGGGGGTTCGACAGTGAAAGTGTACATAGTCCCTTGCGGGTCGTATTCTTGGTCCCTATTTTTGGACAGTGACATACGCCAAACCGCCCCCAATCCTCTCATAATCCGTGTTGTACAAGTTTCATATTCATATTTTATTCATGAGGGAAAACATGCACTTAAAACATTTTCATATGCTTGAGAAACATTCGTGATGTATGAGCTGGGATACCCTTGGTTCATCAGTCTACTGAACAGGTCACACATCTAACAAGGATCATTCTTTCAGTTCAAATATCGTAACTAACAGACAAAAGCTCAGACAATCTTTAAACGTCAAAAAAACAACTTCTAACTAGTACCCCTGTGATGTAGGGCCTTAATGGCCGGGCAATTCTACACATTCACTTACCTGGTTTCCTTAGCAACTTTGAGTACTTCTATTCAGACTTCTTCACCAAAAACATTTCACATTCTAGAATTAAAACATCATAAAGGTCTAATCAACAGTCACCCTAGAATCTAACGTCTATATATATGTATATAAGTCCATTAGCCGAGTACTCAATGTGCGTAGCCTAAATTTCTAGAATCAAAATAACCATACTCAGTCTAAAACTATTCCCAGTGGGTTATTTTAAAGTCCAGTTTCGATTCGGAAACGCCATTACTAAATGCAGATAAAGAATGTTACTATACTGACTTAGCCATTGAAGAATCTGAAATCACAAGTTCAGCTGAAAACAGAGTTTAAATAGATAACCCATAACTACATTGTCTGAGTCTTACCTAGGGCGTGGATCGTCGGAATGGAGACTGGAGAATAAGTCGAGGTCGGAGTAGTCACTGGCTGAGAGGGAAGGAGCTCAGGAGACGAAAATTGCCGAGGAGGGTAATTGTAACACCCCTATTCCGTACCCTTATTTTACCCGTATAAATTTTTCATTTTTTCTTTTATTTTACACTTATTACTTTTCTATTCTTTAATTAAAACCTTATGCGGAATTTAAACTATGGTTGAAATCAGAACTGAATCGGAATTAAAATTGAATCTTAAATGCATTTAAAACAAATCTTTATTAAAACTTAAAAGAAAACCTTTAAAAGAAAACTTTAAATTAAATTAAACAAGTGGGAGGGCAGAATTGGAACTCTGTCCTCAAAATGAAACAGGCGACCGATCTCTGCACTGCAGCAGAGATCGATCGCTGCCATGCATTACAGCAGGGGCGATCGATCTCTGCTGCAGAGCAGAGATCGATCGCTGCTAGCTGTGCAGCAATCCGATCGCTGCTAACTATAGCAGCGATCGATCTCTGCTCTGCAGCAGAGATCGATCGCTGCAAGCATGCAGCGATCCCTTCTCCCTTTCAGACTTCAAACCTCTAACACTTCGCATTTCACAAGCAGCGACCGATCTCTGCATTGCTGCAGAGATCGATCGCAGCACACTTTCAGTGCAACGATCAGTGAAAACTTCAGCGACCACTTCAGCGACCACCTCCTACTTCAATCGCCTTCACTTTTCTTTTCAATCGCCTTCACTTTTCTTTACACTGCTCTCTGGAATTCCAGAGAGCAAACACTTAACAATACTCTCTGGAATTCCAATTCCAGAGAGCGATTCATGCTACTGGAAACTCTCTGGAACCTGATTCCAGAGAGCAAACATTACTTAATTTAACACCAATTTCTTCCAATAACATCGACCAACTTTACATCGGACTTTGCGAAATCCAACTGCGTGGATGTATCTAAACATCGAGCATAACCATATCAACCTAAAACCAATCAAAACATTTCCATAACATTCATTAAACAGTTTAAACCAAAACGTTTTACATACAATTATCAAACGTTATCTAATCCCTATCCAGATCCAAACAACCTAAATATTCTATACAATTATCAATTCAAAACATCCCAAAATAACCCCAGAGTCCAGACATACATCCCCACGGGTCGTATCGCGCCTCGACTGCTCAGCGCACTCCCACGGCCATCATCCATCAACAGTTTACGCCTCGGGTGGAGGGATCTCATCCTCACCTGTGTAGAGGTCACCTACACCATAAACATAAGTCGTGAGCTTAAGGCTCAGTAAGTCTACGTGAATGCAATGCATGAACATGTATGTGCCATTTTCATAAAACCGTCTCTCATGCATTTCATTCATTCATTCATTCATTCATTCATTCTCACCGTGACATTCTTTTGGTTACCGAAGTCTATTCACTCGGCAGATGGTTAGGGCCCGTCAAGCGGTTAGACAGCCCACACCATCTGAAGGGAGGAAAACCCGCTCACCACAGAACGCCGGGTCTGAACCTCACCCCGATAACCACATACAGAGGGTTGTTTACATGATACTTTACTTGCCTTTACGTGCATTTCTTTTTCATGAAAACTATGCTCAAATTCATTTTCATGACGTTTTTAAAACTATGATGCATGAACAGATATAAACATAACATATCAATCATCATACGTACCATCAAGACACTCAGACATAACCTACAAAAGAACTAATCCTAACTACCCAACCAAAGCATTTAAACAAACAATTCTCCAATTTCCTCGAACAACAAAAGATCCTATGGTGTAGGCCAATCGGCCAAACAAGTCGCGGAGACTTACCTGTCGTCCGTAGCTCGCTGAGCTTCGTCCACGAGCGTCGTTCGTCTGGGCAAAACGCAACATTCGTAGTTAAAACCAATTTAAACTACTAAACGTCCTATTTCAAGAAAACCTTAACTAAGGCAATTCCTAAAGTTTCAACTTAATTAATCGAAGTAATTAACGACGACTAACGCTCGTTAATTTGAAATTCCAATTACGAGTTATTTCTGAAAACCCGTAAATTCCCAAATTTATACTTTTTTCACAAATTGAATTATCTTCGTCCAATAACGTCAAATACGTTCAATACATACTTAATTAAGGCTAACCTATTAATTACGAGTCCTAATTCGCATTTTTAACGAAAACCCTAATCGAAACCCTAACCCTAAATCGAACCGAAAACTCGAAATAAACGCTCAGAGACCGAAGCTACATACCGAGGGTAGCAAGAGGAGGAGAAACCGTGAAGGATCGGAGTTGATCGGAGGTCGGACGTCGTGCGAACGTCGGCGGTTGAGAGAGAACTCCTTCTCTGTTCGTTGGCGCCAGGGAGAAAAGAGAGAAGTGAGGAGAAAAGAGAGATTTGTGTTATTTATTAATTTTGGTTTGCAAATTACCATTTTGCCCTTCTTACTTAATTCTATTTGTTTCGTCCTTCGTTTCGTTAATCGTCCAACTATTCGGGATCACCAAATTTCCTAATTTCGCCAATAAGTCCAATTAGTTACCAGAGATTTATTAAAACTATCCGTTCGCAATTTGGACCTCATTTACTATTTTTTACTAAAACGTCAATTATATTACGATAGAGGTAATTACTCGGAATATAGCGTTACTCTTCCGAAAATTCCCGAAAATTCCTTATAATTCCTATTAATCATTAGGATCGTAATGACGCTTTCTTTTCGTGAAACGGACCTGATTTGACATATTTACCTAAAATGCCCTTAAATAATGAAATAACAATAAAATATATTATATCCGAAATCCGTACAAGCCGGATATTACAGTAATGGCGGCTACAGTGAGGTTTAAGAGTTTCCATTTCCTATTTATACTTAATCCAACTATCCTTAATTAAAAATCCTGCAACTCCAACCTAATTTATGACACATGCACAATAATTAAGCCTCGGCATAAAATTCCAAACCGAAAGATCAAAAATAAACATGACCGTTAAAACAGTTGAGAAAATCACCTGGTCAAACTTGTCGGGTGTTACAGGTCATGTAGCAATGAACCTCATTTGCTTGATATGTTCAGTCCTTTTGGAACAAATCGATTGAAGTGAAGTTTCTTATTCTTCATCAAACGCATTACTAAGTTTTAATTACGCGTCCATGAAGCATATTGGGACCTCAATGCACGTCGTTCTCATCACTTCAAGTTAAAACCTTGAAGGTGAAATGGATAATTTAGGTTCTAGCCACATGTCATGTAACAGTAAACCTCAGTTACAAGACACGTTCAGTTCTTTTGGAACAAATCGATTGAAGTGAAGTTTCTTATACTTCATTAAACGCAATACTAAGTCTTAACTACGCGTCCATAAAGCTAATTGGGACCTCAATACACGTCGTTCTCATCACTTCAAGTTAAAACCTTGTAGCAGAAATTGATAACTTAGGTTCTAACCTCAAGTCATGTAACAATAAATCTCATTTGCTTGATACGTTTAGTTCTTTTGGAACAAATCGATTGAAGTGAAGTTTCTAATACTTCATCAAATGCATTACTAAGTCTTAATTACACGTCCATGAAGCTTATTGGGACCTCAATACACGTCGTTCTCATCACTTCAAGTTAAAACCTTGAAGGTTAAATAGATAACTTAGGTTCTAACCACAAGTCATGTAACAATGAACCTCATTTGCTTGATACGTTCACTTCTTTTGGAACAAATGATTGAAGTGAAGTTTCTTATATTTCATCAAACGCATTACTAAGTCTTAATTACGCATCCATGAAGCTTATTGGGACCTTAATACACATCGTTCTCATCACTTCAAATTAAAACCTTGAAGGTTAAATGGATAACTTAGGTTCTAACCACACAAGTCATGTAACAATGAACTTCATTTGCTTGATACGTTAGTTCTTTTGGAACAAGTCGATTGAAGTGAAGTTTTTTATACTTCATCAAACGCATTACTAAGTCTTAATAACGAGTCCATGAAGCTTATTGGGACCTCAATACACGTTGTTCTAATCACTTCAAGTTAAAACCTTGATGGTGAAATGGATAACTTAGGTTCTAACCACAAGTCATATAATAGTAAACCTCAGTTGCATGACACGTTAAGTTCTTTTGGAACAATCGATTGAAGTGAAGTTTCTAATACTTCATCAAAACGCATTACTAAGTCTTAATTACGCATTCATGAAGCTTATTGGGACCTCAATACACGTCGTTCTCATCACTTCAAGTTAAAACCTTGAAGATTAAATAGATAAGTTAGGTTCTAACCACAAGTCATGTAACAATGAACCTCATTTGCTTGACACGTTCGGTTCTTTGGAACAAGTCGATTGAAGTGAAGTTTTTTATACTTCATCAAAGGCATTACTAAGCGTAGTTACGCGGTCCATGAGCTATCGTGGAGAG